>OY811989.1:958576-1128576 GCA_963681505.1 Eunapius fragilis
TATAATGCTGTGGGACAAATATATACCATCGATTGATCATACATATAAGTAATGCAACGTATAGAGAAAGGTTGGCGACCAACTTATGTACAATAAAACGCGCAGAACATTAAAACAACACAATTACCCCCCCCCCCCCCCCCCCCCCCCCCCCCCCCCGTGTGCATTGATTAGAACAACATGCACGGCTATACGACTTATGACACACTGCTAGTGCTCAAGATTATAGCGCATGCCACTGTTGGGTACCGAGGCGTAGTGCTAGATCCGGCACTAGATACCCAATAGCAGGCAGCCGTGAATATAAAGTGTCACGGATACGCATGCTGTCGGCTGAACAAGCTACTACTTAGTGACCATGCACTTTGCTATGCAGTGGTCCCTGCATACAGTATATGAATGTATATAAATCAGCTGCACTAAAATTGAGCAACAAACCTTGCCGTCAGTAGCGCTAGCAGCAATAGCAGGAAAGAGCGCGCGGCACACTTCGTCCAAATTTCAATTTTTGTGGGCACAAGACGGAGCACTATACGAAATCCAATATGGAATACTTCTGTGGAGGATGGAACCGAATTTTCAAATGGGAAGGCCTATTTTTAAAAGCAAGAATAGTTGCTTTATGAATCCGCTATATGTTTCACAAAGGAATAAACAACAGGACTTTAAAGTTTTGAAGTTATAGACCATGGAATATTGTGATGAGAATCTCAACTCATTGACCTCGCATACATTAGAAAAAAAGACCCAACAAATTCAATGGAACCGAGGGCTTAGTCGGGAAAAATCTGGTGACATACTTAAAAATCTTGTCAAATGTGCTGCACTAACAATCGTAAGGGAGCTAAGCTGGGAAAACATCTAATACACTTGTCCCATACTGTGTATGGAACGATTACGGAAGTATGTCGTGATATCGCAAACCGCGAATTAATTCTTGACTCCCGTTGACCGCTCATTTCTCCATATGGGGAGGTGCAATATAGGGGACTATGGGACATAGAGAGGTGCAATATAGGGGACTATGGGACATAGAGAGGTGCAATATAGGGGACTATGTGACATAGAGAGGTGCAATATAGGGGACTATGTGACATAGAGAGGTGCAATGTATGGGACTATGGGGCATAGAGATGTGCAATATAGGGTGATAGAGAGGTGCAATATAGGGGACAATGTGTTTTCCCTGACCCAGCCAGTTAAAGGAAGTGTGAGCATTTGATATGCAGAGAGTTGGTTCTCTGTCGATGTTGGGAGTTCATATAGCTTATTCTTCCCGACCGATATCTTCATCAACTCCATGTTGACAGGTACAGTCAGAAGCGCTCCCATTCTGCATACCATGGTTCCCAGGCCGCTCATGGCTCAGTTCATTAGGCTGAGGGCAGCCAGCACTAAGGGTATAGAACTGCTTCTTTCCACTCTCAGCTGTTGCTTGGATCAATACATTAGAACCTGAGATGAGTGCTGATTGACTATCTGTCTCCAGGCGGCAGGTCCCAGCTTCTCCCTTCAAAATGGGCAGGTCCTGTGATGACACCACTGGATCACAGAGGATGTGGGACATATCAGTAGCACCCCCAGGCTCATCCACCTGAATACATGAGCGACCAGGTCCCTCCCATTGTGTACTGACAGCACTCAGCTCAACAACAGAGCCAACCACCTCCATAACACCAACAGTTCCATTCACAGCCTCACACATTTTAGAATTGGGCTCAGGTGAGACATGAGGGAGGTCCAGGGTGTTAGAGCTGACCTGAGGGATGTCCAGGGTGCTGAGGTTGACCTGAGGGAGGTCCAGGGTGCTGGGGTTAACCTGAGGGAGGTCCAAGGTGCTGGGGTTAACCTGAGGGAGGTCCAGGGTGCTGGGGCTGACCAGAGGGAGGTCTAGGGTGCTGGGGCTGACCTGAGGGAGGTCCAGGGTGCTGGGGCTGACCTGAGGGAGGTCCAGGGTGCTGGGGCTGACATGAGGGAGGTCCAGGGTGCTGGGGCTGACCTGAGGGAGGTCCAGGGTGCTGGGGCTGACCTGAGGGAGGTCCAGGGTGCTGGGGCTGACCCGAGGGAGGTCCAGGGTGCTGGAACTGTCTAGAAACATTGGAGAGGGTGATACAGAAGAGAGAGGCAACTCTGCTGGTAGCATTGGTGTCTGGATGTCCAGCAACAGTGTGGTATCATTAGGTACATGAGAAGAGAGGCAGCATGGTGTTGTGGTGGTGTGATCGGATGAAACTAGCACAACACTTAAAGCATCACTTCCTATTCATCCTTCAGGTATATAGCAGGTCGTCACTGAAGTGGAATGATGGTCCTGGCTATTACTCCAGGGTGGATGGTCCTGGCCATTACCACTGGGTGGATGGTCCTGGCCATTACCACAGGGTGGATAGTACTGGCCATTACCACAGTGTGGATAGTCCTGGCCATTACCACAGGGTGGATAGACCTGGCCATTACCACAGATTGGACGGTCCTGGCCATTACCACAGTGTGGATAGTCCTGGCCATCACCACAGGGTGGATGGTCCTGGCCATTACCACAGGGTTGGATAGTCCTGGCCATTAGCACAGGGTGCATGGTCCTGGCCATTACCAGTAGAGGGTACATTACTTCCATGCTCAAAGAGCTCCTGGCTGCAATTTGCATTCAGTGTGTTGTCATGCGATGTATACGAAAGTACTTGAACGTCACCAGAATCCACAACTAAAGGTGCAGAGTCACCTCGATGGAAAGAGGTTCTCTTTGCAGGTATTCAACTGTCAACCCCTTAGGAGTGGACACGCTTTGCGATGTGGTGGCTCCTCCACCATGCTTCACCTCCACCCTCGCTGACACCCCCACGGACGATGACAGCACATGTCTCTCTCAACCAATCCCCTCTGTCCGCAAGTTTCCACCTATTGCTTCACTGGTTGTTTCAGCGGAGCCATTGATGGACTGAGTCCTGCCAGCACTGTCTTGGTCCAGTATCTGCACTGTGTCATCATCAGCTACTCCTAAGGAGCCAAGCAGCGAGGTACTAGCGTTGCACACGTCATCGTTGTTGGTGCTCAAATCAGAGCAGTGAGTAGTACCACCACCACTCGATACGAATGACGCGCAAGGCCTGGGGACTATGGGGGCACTGAAAAGACGACGGCGTGAGATGGCACGGGGTTCATGATGATGGTCTCCATGCAAGGGGGTGGCAGGGGTGAGAAGCCCAGGAGCAGGCTATGGAAGAGACAAGGGTACCTATGTCAACACTGGGAGGCATACATGTACTTTATCACTAGTCTTAGCTGTGAATCAATTTTGGATCCAATTGATTTGTCACTGACTTACATTCGGGTACAAAATGCCGTCATATCCGTCAACGTTTTGTACCAGATGTGAAAGTAATAAATCAATTGAAAATCAAGAATTGATTAGACGCGTTATTTCCCTGTGATTTCATGATCTAATGTTTGGTCATACACGCATGTGCCTAAGAAATTTTATACGTACAAATATTATTTATCTGGCTCGCGCACCGTTATCAAGCTCTGAAAATGCGTTCCATTCTACTGAAGCGCGAAAATTGGTCACACGAAATTGTGACATGGTCCAATTAAGCCGAGCATTGCAGTACTGTTATATAGTGTATCTTGATTATTGCATACTGCAAATGAGGTCGCGGGGTCACACACAAAGCATATGCCTCAACTAACCAAGTATGGGTTCTATCACCACTTCCTGAAAGTCTGTACCTAAAAAATTATATAATGTTCTCGTTCGTGATTGGATTGCTAGCACATTTGCTGCTTTAAATTGATTGGGCTTACCAATTGTCATGGGCTTACCAAGAAATATGAGTATGGCTTTGGGTGCAATGGCAATCCTAATATTGTAACATATGTCAACAAGGGGGCACTTGCTAGTGTCACTGGTGGAAACTTTTATCTTCGGTACAATGACCAAATACCTAATGTCCAAGATATGACATCAAATCAGCTATCATTTGTAGCTTGCCTTTTTAGCTTGGGCATGGATGGGATGTTTGGCTACCCATATGGACTATTTGGACGTAAAAGTGGAACAGGTCTATCCATTTCCACCGAGCAAAGCACTTATAACTTAAGCATTGCCATCAGCCAGACCACGCTATACAGGAACCAGGCAGAGCATGGAGCAAACTTGTACTTGGAATTTAATTCCCTTACAACCTATATCACAATTGCTAATGTTCAGAGCACTTTGGCAATAGGACTCTACAGTGGCATCTTACTTCAAGGAATTGGCCAGTCGAGCTCATCACTGGATAACACCACAAGCATAACTAATGTCACCGACTCAAGTTTCAAGTGCACTTTCTACTCTACACATGGAACAGCAATTAACATTGAGGCCTATATGTATGATGCAAGATTTAATTTTAATAACTGTACATTTAACCAGTCAGATGCTACACTTGTAGCATTATATGCACCAGTAGAGGCTCATTTTGACAGCTGTCATTTTACACAGACAAGTTTAGCAGTTGTTGCTCATGGTCAATCACAGTTCATCAAAATAACAAATTCATCATTCCAACACTCTGATTTGGATTTTTCCGAGAGAGGTGCTGAAGAGTTTATTATTAACTTCGCTGACTGTCACTTCATTTATTCAAGTGCATCTATTAGAGGATTTCCATTGAAAATAAATGCTTATCTCTCTGACTGCACTTTCATTTCTTCATCTGTCCTCATGTCATACTCTGTTATTCACATGAGCAACAATGTCACATTTACAAACAGTTTAAGGAATGCCAATGGAGGAGCTCTTGTTGCAGTCGCATCAGAAGTTATTTTTGAAGCATCATCCAATGTGGCATTCATTAATAACACAGCTGTTAATGGTGGAGCTGTGTTTATGGATTGGAGCTCAGTTCTCAACCTTACGTCACATGCAAACTTATCATTCATAAGAAACAATGCATTCCTATCTGGGGGAGCCATATATGTGTTGTCGGACTCCATGTCACTGATCCGTGACACTGGAAAGTGCTTTTTTGCAATGGAGGGCTCTCCTAGGGACACTATGCTGTACTTTGAAGACAACAGAGCAGGTGAGTCAGGTAGCATGCTGTATGGAGGAGAACTCATGGGAGCATGCTCCCAACTAATTAACTATCAAAGCCTGCTGAGAATGGGTAATTATGACAACACTACATCCCTCATTGCATTGGAACCACAGTACCTGTGTCCATGTGACTATGGAAAGAAAGTGTATTCAATTTCTGTGGACAGTGTGCTTGCCTCACTGAATCATGTTCCATGTTCCTCAACACCAATCAACAAAACAGTGTACCCAGGACAAATACTGTTGTTGCCTTTGATGACACTGGGACAAGCCAATGGAACAGCACCAGCAATTGTGCTTGTTTATTCTAATATCACAGACATTGAGTTCATTACTGCAATCAGGACCTCTGCTCAGTGTGAATTGTACAGCATTCCATTCAAATCCGTAAACGAGGTGTTGTATTTGACCACTCAAACCTCATTTAGTAATGGGCAGTTCAACCTGTACAATATCCAACTTTCGGTAACAGTTCTAAAATGCCCAACTGGTTTTGTCTTAGACAATGCATCCTCCACTTGTGTGTGTGAACAGCTGCTTACTAAGAACAAATTCACCTGCAACATAACTGACCAGACCATACAGCGAGCTGTGAACACGTGGATAGGGTATACACCACAAGGCTATTTTGGCATTATATCCCAGTGTCCCCCAGACTACTGCGGAGATGATCTGAAAGTTTCTGTGGCTAACTTAGATGGTCAATGCATCAATAATCGACAGAAGGTGCTTTGTGGCCAATGCCAAGATGGACTAAGCATGAGGTTCGGTTCAGGACCGTGCAAGGATTGCTCCAACTACTACATTCTGCTAGTGATACCTTTTGCCCTCATGGGTATTGCTTTAGTGGGGCTACTCTTCGTATTAAATTTTACTGTTTCTAGTGGGACTCTGACTGGACTCATCTTTTATGCCAATATACTCAAGATTAATGATGAGATATTTTTCCCTCCTAACTATGAAAACGTAGCCACGCAATTCTTTTTTGCTTTTATAGCCTGGCTAAACTTGGACGTGGGTATTGGAACATGCTTCTACAATGAAATGGACAACTACGCTAAGACGTGGCTCCAGTTTGTATTCCCTGCCTATCTATACATTATTGTGGGAATAATCATATTCGCCGGCAGGTATTCCTCAAGGATCTCCAACCTGTGTCGATTCAATGCTGTGCCAGTTCTTTGTACCCTTTTACTAATCTCTTACTCCAAACTCTTGCGTACAGTAATCACTATATTTTCTTCTATCAGCATCGAGACTCAAGAAGCAGTTGCCCTTCCCTCCGTATGGCGCTACGATGGAAACTTGGAGTTGTTGGGATCGAGGCACGTTGCTCTGTTCATATTCGGTCTTCTTGTCGCTGTTATGATAATCATACCCTACACCGTTACGCTTCTTCTCTTCCCGCTCTTGCAGAAGAAATCTAACTGGATGATCCTATGGTGGGTGAATAAGCTGAAACCATTCTTCGACAGCAATGCCGCCCATTACAAGGATCGTTATCGCTTCTGGCCAGGAATTCTTTTGATTGTTCGCCTCCCTCTCTATACGATGTTTGCCATTGAATTCAGCATTGCATTACGTTTGGTTGGGATTATAATGTTCGTGTACGTTTACTCACTCCTTTTGATTGGTTTGTCTGTCTATAAACGTTGGCAAATTCTTCTTCTCGAGTTATTTTTTCACTTCAACCTAGTAACAATATCCATAGCACATCTCGTGGATGCCAACTACCTCACCAACACTGGACTGTACGCCATTTTACTGGCCGGTGTATGTGGCTCTTTTGTGGGCTTTCTTGCCATTATTATCTATCACATACGCGACGTACTACCGAAAAAGGAAAAGCCCATAACGCAACTTGAGGATCTAGAATTGGAAAAGCGTTCCAGTACGTACCTCAGTTGGCAACGAGAACTTTGCACGTACCTCAGTGGGCAACAAGGACGACACTGCCCAGTTTCGATAACCTCTGTTGGCTGACTAGCAATATATATACTACACGCAGACATGCATGATTGTGTTACGGTAGGATTTGTTAACTCTGTATATCATAAGTTAGAAAGCCGGAACTCGATTGACTTTCTAGCTATAATAATAATAATTATTATTAATATCTGTATAATTATGTCTGTATCAGTAATTCACGGATTTCGGTGTGAGCTTGCTATGCATAGATGAGTCTATATGTCACAATTTGATGCAGTACATTCACGCATGCGCAATGCATGCATATTTATGTAGTCTTTTGCACTAGTTTATGTAAACTTTCCAACGTCTACGTCTGGATACTATACGTGATCATATTATCTGTCTGTTTGACCTTCTAATATAACCAGGGCAAATTTGCTCGAATATTCGCACACGCAGTCTGCAGCAGCTATTCTTACACGCTTTACAAAGTGACTTTATTTAAGTGTGCAGGAGGAAAAAAAACTTCTTTCATGCTTGACGATTTGGGGACACTTCGAGTGAGCTCCTTGCATTATTCGGTACCATCAAGAAATTTTTCATAACTAAGATCGCCGTATATACATAGCCTAATGAATCCTACAAAACGAAAAAAAAAAAGTATTCGCGACGGAAAACGATTACTGTTTCATTGCGACGCTAATGCACGCTATGTGAATGGACCCGCACACTGAAAAACTGTGAACGTGACTTCTGCTAGCTCCATGCAGCTATTCCATGATTTGAAATTTATGTAAAATACAATACAAATACAAATTTAGGTCTCCCGTATTATAATATGCCGTGTAGTGAAATTGTGATGTTCTCCCGTACTTCTTCACATTCATCATGTAATAATCACTTTATATATTTATTTAGAAATATAGGAAGTTCTTAGATCCAGAGTATAACATGCACCACCATGGAAAAACTACATACACTATAGTGGTGCACATGTAATACAGAGGCAGCATTGCGTTTTACGCATATGGCTTTATGAAAGTAGTGAGATCTGGAGAGTGGAGCATATTTCTCCATGTTTCAGACTTCTGCTCTTGTAGCTACAGCCCTATAGCATGCCCTTGTTGCATCATGTAGGTATGTGTGAGGCTGCGTGCACAGTTGCCCACACGTGAAACCCAAACAAGACAACCACGAAATCATTTTTGTCCGCATATTGCACCTCTCTATGTCCCATAGTCCCCTATATTGCACCTCTCTATGTCCCATAGTCCCCTATATTGCACCTCTCTATGTCCCTTAGTCCCCTATATTGCACCTCTCTATGTCCCATATAGTCCCCTATATTGCACCTCTCTGTGTCCCATAGTCCCCTATATTGCACCTTTCTATGTCCCATAGTCCCCTATATTGCACCTCTCTATGTCCCATAGTCCCCTATATTGTACCTCTCTTTGTCCCATAGTCCCCTATATTGTACCTCTCTATGTCCCATAATCCCCTATATTGCACCTCTCTATGTCCCATAGTCCCTATATTGCACCTCTCTATGTCACATAGTCCCCTATATTGTACCTCTCTATGTCCCATAGTCCCCTATATTGCACCTCTCTATGTCCCATAGTCCCCTATATTGCACCTCTCTATGTCCCATAGTCCCCTATATTGCACCTCTCTATGTCCCATAGTCCCCTATATTGCACCTCTCTATGTCCCATAGTCCCCTATATTGCACCTCTCTATGTCCCATAGTCCCCCAAATTGCACCTCTCTATGTCCCATAGTCCCCTATATTGCACCTCTCTATGTCCCATAGTCCCCTATATTGCACCTCTCTATGTCCCATAGTCCCCTATATTGCACCTCTCTATATCCCATAGTCCCCTATATTGCACCTCTCTATGTCCCATAGTCCCCTATATTGCACCTCTCTATGTCCCGTAGTCCCCTATATTGCACCTCTCTATGTCCCATAGTCCCCCAAATTGCACCTCTCTATGTCCCATAGTCCCCTATATTGCACCTCTCTATGTCCCATAGTCCCCTATATTGCACCTCTCTATGTCCCATAGTCCCCTATATTGCACCTCTCTATGTCCCATAGTCCCCTATATTGCACCTCTCTATGTCCCATAGTCCCCTATATTGCACCTATAGTCCCCTATATTGTACCTCTCTATGTCCCATAGTCCCCTATATTGTACCTCTCTATGTCCCATAGTCCCCTATATTGCACCTATAGTCCCCTATATTGTACCTCTCTGTGATATATGTACAATCGGATGTGCGCATGCGTATTGCGGGCGCGGGACGAGTACCGGATAAACCGGTTGTTATTGTATATAAATGTGTGTTCGTGTGTCATTTGTGCTTTCCGTCTGGTGTGTCACGAACCAGTTTGTGAATATATTACATTGGCGACGAGGGTGCGCACCACGACGGGAGCCCCTCTCACGAGAAGGCAGAAAAAGTGAAGCGGTGTACGAGGACGGAGTGATCTTCTCACCGAGGAAGAAATTCAAGAACAAGAAGGAGAGGATGTGTACCTACGAGATGTGTTGGCATATGTACGCGCGTCAGAGGAGAATGGAATGTGATCTCTATGTAGAGGGCCCTGACAAATGCGCTAGTCATTGAAACCGGCCGCCGGGGAGGACAGCTATCCTACCACCGGGGAGGAGTCACCTCTTTCAATAAGCGGGTGAAGGCATGTGCTACAGAGTCAGAGGGAGAATGGTCAGCGACCATGTGGACGGCCCCTGATTAGTACGAGTCATCCGTAGGAGCCTGCTTCGGGGAGGACGAAGAGATCCTGCCGCCGGGAGGCAATTAAGGAACTTACCGAGGGAGTGTAGGCTTCACGGGCCACGGTGAAGGCCCCGGATAAGAGTTTTTGAGTTGTATGCAGTCTGAGGGAGTGTGGGAACCAGTAACACCACGTCGCGAAGGCCCCAGACAGCCGCATGGAACAATGGATCGCCAGTGTAAACAGTGCCTGATGAATAGATTTGAGGCCGAAGGTCAACTGCCCCGCAGCGCCGCTACAACAAAGACCTCAACCTAAGTGGGGAGGGGTGTGATATATGTACAATCGGATGTGCGCATGCGTATTGCGGGCGCGGGACGAGTACCGGATAAACCGGTTGTTATTGTATATAAATGTGTGTTCGTGTGTCATTTGTGCTTTCCGTCTGGTGTGTCACGAACCAGTTTGTGAATATATTACACTCTCTATGTCCCATAGTCCCCTATATTGCACCTATAGTCCCCTATATTGTACCTCTCTATGTCCCATAGTCCCCTATATTGCACCTCTCTATGTCCCGTAGTCCCCTATATTGCACCTCTCTATGTCCCATAGTCCCCCAAATTGCACCTCTCTATGTCCCATAGTCCCCTATATTGCACCTCTCTATGTCCCATAGTCCCCTATATTGCACCTCTCTATGTCCCATAGTCCCCTATATTGCACCTCTCTATGTCCCATAGTCCCCTATATTGCACCTCTCTATGTCCCATAGTCCCCTATATTGCACCTCTCTATGTCCCATAGTCCCCTATATTGCACCTCTCTATGTCCCATAGTCCCCTATATTGCACCTATAGTCCCCTATATTGTACCTCTCTATGTCCCATAGTCCCCTATATTGCACCTCTCTATGTCCCATAGTCCCCTATATTGTACCTCTCTATGTCCCATAGTCCCCTATATTGTACCTCTCTATGTCCCATAGTCCCCTATATTGCACCTCTCTGTGTCCCATTGTCCCCTATATTGTACCTCTCTATGTCCCATAGTCCCCTATATTGTACCTCTCTATGTCCCATAGTCCCCTATATTGTACCTCTGTGTCCCATAGTCCCCTATATTGCACCTCTCTGTGTCCCATAGTCCCCTATATTGTACCTCTCTATGTCCCATAGTCCCCTATATTGCACCTCTCTATGTCCCATAGTCCCCTATATTGTACCTCTCTATGTCCCATAGTCCCCTATATTGCACCTCTCTATGTCCCATAGTCCCCTATATTGCACCTCTCTATGTCCCATAGTCCCCTATATTGCACCTCTCTATGTCCCATAGTCCCCTATATTGCACCATGTCCCATAGTCCCCTATGCATGGGACACAGCACATCATAAGTACTAGCTGAATGTTCATTCATTTTACAGTGCGAAAGGGCCCTAACGCATATGTTATCCCGTTTTCAAATTCTAAGAGACGTACTTCTTATATGCACTAGAAATTAGCCTATCCATCATGCATGCATGGTGGTTACAGTGGCCTTACCTTTTTGCTATGCGTATACATTTTAATTGCATGCACGCATGAACTTTGACGTTCCTTCCTGGAAAATTTTATAAGTCCCTTTTCATAATTTTCACTGAAACGATCCCATATATACGGCTGCATGCGGATGCAATTTCTTTAGGATACATAAAAACAGCATACAGTGCGTATGCAATCTGTGTCATGCGATTCTGTCCGGTCTCATTAAGATCATGCTGCCACAAACAACAACGGACTATTGCAACAATTGCATGGTTTGTTACACAGTGACACTGCTGTTAACATCACTATTAGCACGGCAAAACATCTTTCGGATCTTGCTGTTAGTAACGATGGCCGTGAGAACGCTGAAGGGATAAGCGAGATTTCCGGTAATAACGGCAGCATTAGCTAACAGCCAGTAGTCAGGCTGATGTTTACCCTTCACTATGGAAATCAGGTACAACAGCATGGCCAGTAGTCTGATACTGGCAAAGGAGGTTACGTTGAAGGCGCTAACTAGAGCCAGAGAATGCAGGACTGCTCTTTCCTTTTCGAGGACGTTACGTTTCACTGTCAAGTAGGTGAAGATAGAAAATGTTATTGTTGCGAGGAGAGGTATTAGGAAGAACACCAACATCCATGCAAGTATAATGTATTGCATCGCCGTGAAGGACTGATTTTTTTTTGTGTGTTCGTAAATTGAAGAGAAGAAGGCGGCGTTAACGCACAACACGACAACCAGAAGTGAAATAACGGTTACAGCGACTTTCTTCAAGGACAAATAAAACTTCAATTTTGCGCTGACTGCCAAGAACTGCACAGCGGCAATCATCCCTACGCAGAAACACACCATAGCTTGTCCGACGACGAAAAGCATATCTGAAATTACACGCAAGGCTGAGCAGGTCTGTTCCGCCAGGTCTGTTTCCGCCAGGTCGTACAGTACGTCGCATGCTAAAGGTACATCTAGCGCAGTCCTGTAGCTTATCGGCATGATGATGCCTATGACGGCAATGCAACCATATAGGAAGGAGAGAGACCTCACAACGAATACCTTCTTCAGTTTGTACAGGCAGTACAGAAGAAGTGAAGACAGCAGCACCGATGGGATGACCACAAGAATAAGGTTAGTAATTTCCATAGCGATTATTAATGATAGTGTAGAAGACGAGTTTGTCCCTGCTGTGACATTAAACTCCATGCTGGTAGTAATGATAAACTAAAAGAATAATATTTAAGAACCATAATTATAATTTATCGGAAGTCTAGAGACTTCCATATAGGTTTTGACCCCGACTATGAATTTAATTAAAATCTCGCGACCCTACCCTAGCTTCGCTCCCGACGATCGGATCGTCTAACTTGTTGCGGCAATCGATCTAGAAGTCAAAACTGAGTAGTTTCGTTTTTGTTCCACGTCGTAGAACCGCGTGGTTGTCGAGAACGAAAAATACTGCTGTCCTCGTTCCCCTTCCAAAAATAATGGGCGGGTCGTCTGCTTCTGCTTCTTCTTCTTCTTGGGAACTCATAACTCGGGACAGGAACACTTTTAAGCAATGAGAATTGCACCAATAACTTTAGAATTTGCTGGAGGACTCGCTTTGATACAAAAAAGCCTAAAAGCCTATATACGGTCTTACCAATTCTAATTAAGCAATGTTACCTAGAAAATTTTCACAATACGACTGGATCGGTTAAATGAAAAGGGGGAAACCTGCGATGCAACAGTGATTTGGGTGTTAAAAAAATTAAGGTAACAAGTAAATAAAAACATTCTCTATGAGAAAGTTGGTGGGATATAGGTTTTGCAGGCAAATAGTATACTGGTGTAAAAGCAAGGAAACAAGTTTTATCAGAAGGGAAAATGTAATAGTCCTATAGTTAGCACACTTCGACTAAGGCATATGCTGTTTCTGTGCTAAATATAGGACTATTACATTTTCCCTTCTGATAAAACTTGTTTCCTTGCTTTTTACACCAGTATACTATTTGCCTGCAAAACCTATATCCCACCAACTTTCTCATAGAGAATGTTATTTTTTACTTGTATATATTAAGAGCGGTTATAGTATGATCTAATTATGTTACGTTGTAAATGGATGATGAAATAGTAAATAGGCTGTGTCATTTGCATGATCCGATACTGAGGAGTGTCACGGAAATTTTGGCCCGCCGAAAATTTTGGTCGCGGACCGTGAAAGAAAAAATTGTTCCGGGTATTCATCATTGAGTTATCTATGGAAGACAGCATGCAACCTTGTCAATGGCCTGGAGTGTATTTCATTACCTGTTGGGCAAAACCTATCGTACTGGGATATCTGAGGAGCGAAATAAGAACTGAAAAAGTAACGAAGGAGCTTAGGTAACTGCTAAAAGGGAAGGTTGTTTTGTAGCGTTCCTGCATTGCAAACTCATACGATATGTAATTGGGGTGTTAGAAGTTTTGCCCTGTAATACCGTTAGCATGGATAACACTAAATAAATTACAATCATCGCAGCTGCATGTGCAAATCCCACATGTGTCTATGGTCAACCATCCTTAGTCAGTGTATGGTTCAAGTACTGGTTGACCAGTCACTATAAAGGTGTGCATGCATGGGATAACGTAATGATGTAAAATGAATACCGTCATTGCAGTCCCAATCATGCATAGTCATCTATACTATAAAGAGAAGCTTGTGTACTGCATGTGGCCTGTATGCAGGACAATATGTATAATGATACCAGGTAAAGAATTCAATGTCTTTGATCCAACACAACAACTAGAGGATGTCCGGGCTGCCATGCAGGTAAAAATTAAGGAGGAGACATAAAAGCATTTTGATGAGTTTACGCCTAAGCGACCTGTCACTGCATGGATATTGCTGAAAATTTTGGTCCACCCTTACCAAATTTACCGAAAATTATGGTCTGACTGATTTTTTAAAAAAGGCCAACAACTTAGACACTTAGACAGATTAGAAAATAGAAATGCAAGCAGGTACATGTATAACGAAAATTAACTGATACCGCTAACTGATGTGTATATATACATTATTTACCCTTGTAGTCTAGGACATCACTTCATTAATAATTATTGTGGCGGATTTGTCCACAACTCATTTTATCGATGTAACACCACAACAATGTATATACTTCCCAGAAATTGTTACAGACTAATGAGCATCCTTTCCAACTACGGATGTGTTTCTTCACCGCACCATGATGTCCAGCTATGACTGGTAAATGGCGTTTCCCCTGATATAGTCCCTAACCATGCACTGCTATGTTACGTTGCTGTCACATTTATCTGTTAACTGGTCCAGTAACTGTGTGCAATTTCAAAGCTTCTTCCTACATCATATCGACAGGGCGACAATTGCGTTCATATATCCAATTTTATCATAAATACTCATTAGAGGTGCGTGCAGTTTCTGGGGAGTTTAAACCATCAGCTAGCAGTGTGGAATAGGTTTATTATACACATGGCTATCCGCCGCTATCGACACTGGTACAGCCAAACCACGCGAAAATCACCACTGCGACGGATGCCGCTGGCAGTGAGAGCAGAAGTAGCACATTAGGTAGAAAAAAAAATGCAGGAGATGGGAATCGTTGTCCCTTCAGAGAGCCCGTGGTCTATCTGATTAGGAAGAATGATGGAACTCATAGATTTTGTGTGGACTACAAAGGTCTAAATGAAATGCCTTAGCCACTGATTTCCTTGATGACTTACTGGACCAGTGATAGGAATCGTGAATTAAAAGTTTTGTCCTGCAAGGAGCATGGATAACACGACATAGACTATACAAGGTATTAAAAAAATTCTAAAGTTGGTAATATATAGGATTTGAAGGCAATGGTGGTGTAAAAAGGAAGGGAACAAGGGATCAATGATGATACAAAAAATTTTGAAGTCCTATATAGTATAGCACATACATTTTACGTTGCTCAGTTTATGACTTTAAAATTTTTCGTATCATCGTTGATCCCTTGTTCCCTTCCTTTTTACACCACCTTTGCCTTCAAATCCTAATATCACTAATATTCTCCGAGAGAATTTTTTTAATATCTTGTTTCCTTCATTTTTCAATCACCCTTCTGGATAATTTTTCAATTTTTCAAATTTTTTCGTTTTCCGTGAACTGCACAGAGCTTCTATCAAATGGTCCTTACGCATCCTAAATTGGCCTATCCATCATAAAGTTATTAGGCGCAGAACATATAATTAGCCATATATATACATTTCAATGCGAACGTTACTGTTCTTCTGGCTTGTTGATTAAGTATCATAAGGGTGATTTTGCTGGACACTGTTCCATATATTGTATAACTCACACAGCAGGATACATACAAGGAACATTTGCCACTGGGGTTGATTTGATACAAAGATCCATTTGCCATTGAGAATAGGTCTCCCATATATATGCTTTTCGGACATATATGTATTATCAACTGAAGGTGGAGGGTAAACTCATTGTTGCCTATTTTAGGCAAATGAATCGGCTAGGACAATTAGCTGATAATATATTGCTACACTTCTATGTGGTAGGTTCCTTTTAAACAGCGTTCTTAGCCGGTTCACTTCTGCTGTACTGATGTTAATACACTTCGGATCAAGTGTAAACCAGCTAGTGTTCTTACCTGTGAAATTGCAAATTTCCAGCTCTGTACATCATGTAACTATGTATAGATTGCTTAGGGTAGCATTTTGTTCTAATGATGCCTCCTTTAATCATACATGTTGTGGAATTACCGTCGTTAATTTATATTCAATTTTACCATAGACTATACACATTATCGAGGTGCGTGCAGTTTCAGATAGCCATGCTTTTAAACTGTTAGTACTCAGTACGGAATAACTTGATAAGATTGGCAGGCAGCGGCAGAGTAATAAGGGATTAACAAGGCCATACCTCCTACTTCATAAAGATTCAACTATTTACTTTCAAATTTTGTAATACATTATAACTGACCTATTTAAGGTTTATTGACCATTGATGTGTATTCCCTAATCTGTGTGAGTGCTCTGCCACAAATAATTTTATCAACATAACCCCAGAACAATACATCGCTGGGGAGTCAAAATTTAGGGGGGTCATTGGCGACCATGACACCAGAATGATTTAAATTCACAATTAAACAATTAAGAAGCGGCTAATGTAGTAGATGTTTACATCACCCTGTTAATACAGATGTATAGGAAGAAGTTTGAAATCGGTGACTGAAATGTGACAGCAGTAGTATCAGCTAGGGCAAACCCGACCAGTCATAGCTGGACATCGTAATGAAGTGAAGAAACATATCCGTAGCTGCAAAGTATGTTCATTACTCTGTTATATATTCACACCGGGAGTTATTATAACCTGAGGCATAATTAACTCCCCAGTCAATCTTGCCAAGGCGTACAACCATCCTGAGTCGCTGGTAGTGGTCCCATAATGTCCACGCTGACAATCTGCACAGGATAACCAGCTGGAACGGTATGCAGCTGTGCCTTTCTTTTCGGGACCGTCATTTTCCTAGATGCACAAGTCTTACACTGTCTACACAATGTTCTTGCCGCTTCCGTACATCCTGGCCAATAGAACCGTTCCTTAAGTTGAGACAACACTTTCTCTTCACCCAGGTGACCAGAAACTGCACCCTCGTGTAGATCTCTGATGACATCTGTTTGTAACTTAGAGGGTAAGACGAGTTGTAACCTGTCCCCTTTTCCGTCAGAAAATCGTCGCCAGAGTACATCATGTTTGATCACAAGCATACACCACTGCTGCAGTAGGGTGCGGCTTTCCCTACTCCAGGCCTGAGATATATCTCGGTCTGGACGTTCACCTATCACGATTGCTTTAAATACGGGACCAATGGTTTCATCTTCCATCTGCAAATGATGTAGTTCACCTAAATTGTCTGGTAGAGGATAAGAGGGCGTGACAACATCGACCACCATGTTTACCTGAGGATTTAATTCTTTTCCACACAAGCTACCGCGCCCACACTGTGTGCACGGGAGTCTTGACAGTGCATCAGCATTTCCGTGTTTGGTGCCTTTGCGGTGTTTGATGATAAAATCATACTCTTGCAATTTTTCCAGCCATCTTGCCAGCTGACCCTCGGGCTCCTTGAAGTTCTGTAACCATACTAACGATCCGTGGTCGGTACGCATGCAGTGTAAACTGCCGACCCAATAAGTATGCTCTAAAATGCTGGCTAAACTCTACTACAGCTAATAGCTCCTTGCGGGTAACGCAATACTTCTGCTCTTGTCTCGACAGTGATCGGCTACCATATGCAATAACATGCTCAGTTCCATCGTCGTAAACCTGAGATAAAACTGCTCCAATACCAACATCGATATCGCTCGCGTCTGTGTCTAAGACAAACGGTTTCGTGTAGTCCGGGTAGACTAGAATAGGAGCAGTAATGTATGTGGTCCCACCACAACAATATCGTCAATATAGACTAGACAGTTATGCCATTTCAACCCATGCAATACGCGGTCCATTAAACGTTGGAACGTGGCTGGTGCGTTACATAATCCGAAGGGCAATACCTTGAACTCGTACAAGCCTTCGGGTGTAGTAAAGGCCGTCTTCGCTCGATCCTGTTCTGCCATTTCGACTTGCCAGTAGCCTGTTTTCAGGTCCAATGTCGAAAACAGCTTGGAACCAGCCAGAGTATCTAAAGTGTCGTCAATTCGGGGAAGGGGATATGCATCCTTCCGTGTGACGGAATTAACTTTTCGAAAATCGATACAGAATCGAACAGACCCATCCTTCTTCTTTGCTAGAACTATAGGAGACGACCAGGGACTATCGGATGGCTGAATCACCCCTTTGTCCAGCATGTCGTGTAACATCTTCCGGATCTCCTCTTTCCGAGCTTGTGGGATTCTATGCGAGTGGCAATGAACAGGAGGAGAGTCACCTGTGTCTATTTTGTGTTTTGTGAGCGAGGTTCGACCCATGTCACTCTCGTGGAGGGAAAAAACATCACTATACTCTTCTCTAGTAACACGGCAAATAGTACTTCTTTTTCTGCAGATGAAATGTGTTCGCCAACCTTCTGCACCATGTTCCACAAAATGCTTCTGTCGTCTGGAGACAGTTCTAAACCAGCAGAGACCGCTGAAACACCAGCAGGTTGTGAACACGGTTCAACAGACTCCAATGTTGCTATAGTTTCGCCTTTCTTTAAGATAACTGGGGAATCACGAGGGTTCAATAAGCGAATAGGTAGTGACTGCGATGGATCACTGACGTGTACAATCGCATGAGCTATACCATTACCCCGTGTCTGCTCACATTGTCACCTTCCACCATCCACGTGCCCCCGCTAACCGTACCCTTAGGCATTACCATGATTTCCATTTCACTAAGAGCAGGTATCGTTAATCACACTACCTACTTTGAGTTGGATGGAGCCAGCACAATTCTGTGAGGAGGTAATGCCAAGTGAGTGTGACAATCCTTCTGGAGGAAGGGTAAGGAGCTTTCTTCCACAGTCAATGATACCCCCATTAGCTTCGAGAAAGTCTAGTCCTAGGATTGCATCCACCAAAATACCGTCAACAACAAGAAATGTAACGTCTAACCGCTTCCCATCCAAATGTAGTGAAACACGGGCACAACCCCTCACCGATAGCGTATCACCACTGACACCAGTTAGCTTCGGTCCAGCCCACTTCTGCAATATCCGCTGAGACCCTCCTTTTTCAAGTTGTATCCAGATGTTTTTATGCAACAGCGAAACAGCAGCACCTGTGTCGATTAGACACTCAACAGAAATTTCATTAATCAACACATTTACGCGGAAACTCATGCATGAAGAATTTAATGACGTGTACGTATGCACCATGGGTTCGCTGTGTTGGGCCTTCACTGGTCCTGATTCTCCCTCTCGTGGAAGGCCCTTTCCACGGAGGGACGGAAGTTTCCCTGCTGCTCTGCTGTTGAATTTGGACATATTCGAGCCGGGTGACCCTGCTGTCCGCAATTCCAACACACAATAGGCCCACGCCTCCTGCCCGACTGTTTGGCTGGCTTACCTCTGGAATTGTTATCCCTTCCTAATGATACCTCTAACCTTTGAAGCCGTTCACTTAGTTTTGCCAATGTCCTCCGAAGTTCTTCACCTGTACCTGCCACCATTCTCTGGGCCAACGCCTCACCGCCCAAGTCCCCCGCCGACTGCTGAGGAGCAACAGAATCAACACAGTGGTAAGCCGACCTACCAGGGGCACTTAGGTATGGCTCGAGCTCTATCGTAGCTGCGACTGCTTCTTCAACACTGTTCGGTCGTTTCTGTTTTACCCCAAAACCCACCTGGGGGTTCTCTATTTGTGACAAGAACTGGTTCAGGGCCAGGCGCTCTCTAGCCTTGTCTTCCAGGTCGGGGTAGGACAGTGTCCGCAGAGCATCCCCGAAGGAAGCCCAGTCTTCATTGGCCCTTTTCGTTCTTGTCTGAAGTTCTGCGACGTAGAGCTCTCGCCTACTTTCAGAGGCAAAACGTTTTTGCAAAGCCTTTATGCACTCACCATAACTGCTTCGGGCGCTCTCCGGTAAATTCATGAAGGCTGTCTGTGCCTTCCCCGTTAGTCGCACGCGGAGCCATTTGAGTTTATCTTCGTCCTTCTCCCACTTATTCACTATCGCCACACTTTCGAAGTGTGTGACCCATTCCTTCCAGTCTCCAGCAGGGTCGCCACTAAAGGGCTCAGGTAAGAGAGCAGGTCTAGTATTCGACATCCTGCCGACTACGCCAATGTGACATGTGGCCCTAAGATTAATGCGGCAATAGCACTGTATACACATACACACTGAAATACAAAAATATAGACGCTTATATATTTACAGAATCGTCCGATTACAGGTCACATGAGCTAAGGTGTAAGGTAGATGCGTGTCCCTGCTCAGTAGACAGTGCGCAGTAGTGGCGTCAGCTAGTAACCGTATTACACTTGCAACTGATGATCATTTTTAAATGGATTGTTTATTACGTTGCTCAATGCACTTATGAAAGCACTTCAGTGGTACACAATAATTTTAGTACTGTTTGCAATATCATATTGTGCTTGAACTGCAAAGCAGACATTTGCTGTGTGTGCAACATGCGAGGCTGCCACATACAATTGACCATGTGTAAAAACTGGCTCATTTAACCAAACTCCTACACGCTTTAGTGTTTGGCCCTGTGCCTTTGTTAATAGTCATGGCAAATGCTATTCTAAATTCTGGTGGAGCTCGAAAAGGTTGCAAAGCTAATTTTCCATTATCACAACAGATGCTTCTTTTCTCACAGGTCCAGCACATGGCATGACATATATTGGCTACATTCATCATTCATTGAGCCAATGTTGTTAGTGCACGCTTGATGCGTAACATTAAGTGTACCTAAAGTATTACACGCCACACGGGTAGCATTTGTCCTGGTTCTGGGATTGCGGTGCGTTGTAGCGTTATTTGCTCGAGCAGTGAGACGTTGTACTTCATCCATTTCGGCCCGAGCAATGTGCATGTTCGTAGCATTCAGCTCTCCCGTACGTCAGCACGCTGTTCTTCATCATTGCAGCCCGAGCAATGCGCATAGCTGTGGCATTTTTCCTCTTAGTAGTGGAATCTGTAAGTTCAATAGACCTTATTCGATGAACGATGAATTGCATTTATTAGAATAGGATTAACGGTATTCCTCCAGTACTTGTGTATTGAAGGAATGGCCCATTGAAGTATTGGAGGAATACCGTTAATCCAATTGAACGCATTACAATGAGTTCATCATTCATCGAATAAGGTCTATATCCCTATTGGCTCCTCTTCTCCCGCATCTTTGCAGTTCTGAATGCGCCCTACGGCATGCACGTTGCTCATCTGTCTCTTCCGTTTCAGGCCACCTGAACTGAACTCCATTCCTTACGGCATGTTTCGAACAATTGCCTTTCTCTACCCCTAAGTTCCTCAATGACTAACTCCATAGTAACGTAACCAACTATTACGCATACAACAGCTGGTAACAGAAATTAATTATTTGCGCGCCTTTTTATATATTTTAAAGCCTAGCAATTAGAAAGAAGCTTATTAATGTGGCCGTGTGAATAATAAAATAACACACAATATCCTTGGATAGTAAAAAATAAAATAAAATTAAAAAACAAAGTGCACAACACATTGCATTCTTCACGAAGAAGAAAAACCGAACAAAAAAAATTCGACCTCACCAGGTTCGAACCCTAAAAATCTGACACACATACACACACACACACACACACACACACACACACACACACACACACACACACGCACACACACACACACACAATGACTGAACTTCTATTACATTGTATTATTATTTGACTTTGATTCAACATTATACGCGATGAGGCCATCTTGAACATAAGAAGTATCAGCAACACTACAAAATTTCTGCTTGCTTTTGTTTATAAAAGCCATAATTGCAGTAGTGGCGAAAGAAAAATTGCACCAACAATTAGAAACGTCTTAAAGTTTTAGTAAGATATGCACACACAAGATGCCAACAAATACGCATTTTTGAGTTCAGTTAGAATTCAATTTGACGCGATGTATGTGCCATTTCTCCATATGCGTTAAGAAAGAAATGATGTACAACAACTACATTTCAGCGAGCTGGTTTGTCTGCTGCACACCTAGAAGAGTCGGCTGTGAATGGGGACAAGATAATTCCATGCAGAACACAGCCGGCAGACATCCTAGTTTACCAATTGCACCTCAGCTGCCTTTGTCATTACCCCCATCGAGAAATCGCCCATTCATCGGCGGTCACGAAGCATTTTATTTCAAATTGAATTCTAAATGACCTCAGAAAATACTAAAAATTGGTCTGAATTCGAATTGTTTCACTGCATTACAATAAACAATGTTATACAAAAATCAAGACAAAAAATTTATCACCATTATTGCAGGTAATTACAAATTCAACACTGCAGTTATAATTATCTTCAATAACTTCAAATTAATGTCATTTTAATTTTAACGTATTGCGCTTCGTTAATAAACTCCTCTACTTCGTATTTCAAGCCAATATAGCCCAACCACTTCCGACAAGAGGTGGATGAGCATCAATTAGCACAAATTAAAAAAACTATTCGGCAACATATAATACCCATAATGCAGTCTGTTATATCTACGGCAAAAGGAAACGTGTGATATAAACGAAACTTTAAAACGAAAATCTATTATGGTGAAGTTATACCATTTAAAAACTTGACCCCCCTAATTCATGTGAGACGTTAGCGGTAGAAGGTCTATTATAAGTATTGCAACGCAGCTTTCTTGATTCTGCCAGTTGGTTGTTATCTTTTTCTCTGAAGCTTAGCTGCCTGTGCAAGCATCAATATCGTGGCTTCAGTACAAAAAGAAGTCTGCTTTCAGCTAGTAACCGGCGTAGGACCGCCAGCCGTGACTGTCGAGTCGATTTTCACGACCTTCGGCGGTGAAATATTGACCGTGACCGTACCGGATAAGCGATCTGCCCGTCGCCGGATCGGAAGATACCCTTGGCGGCTGGATAGGGGTCGTATAGGCCTTTTCCAGTTAGCTGAACGTCCGCGAGTCGGTCTGCCGCGGCAACACTGCATGGGTAGCTTAGCTTGGTGCGCGTAGAGCTCAAACCTCTTAAACCACAAGAGAAGGTCTGTTCCTATAGAAAAACGGGGAGGAGGCCACAAACTCATCCTTACTAACCACTTGCTTGTGCTGGGACATGGTGTGGGCCACCGCTCAGACCGGCTGAAGATTCCGCACGCACAGGGAAAAAATGCGTGGAATCATTTAGAAATCACTGTGTGATCTACCACAGAAATCATACGCTTCGTGTGATTTTTGTGTGATTTTCGGAAAATCACACAAAAATCACACGCGAGCGTATGATTTATGTGGTAGATCACACAGGGATTTCTAAATGATTCCACGCATTTTTTCCCTGTGACGCTGTCCTTCAGAGTTCAGTTCATATCCCACTTCCGACACCAATGTAACGTCCCTGAGTTTTGACCAACGGTCACGAATAAAGCTTAATAACAGAGCAGCCACTACAACAAAAATACATCTGCTTAAATACAAATACATACACGCGTGACCTACAAGGTCGTGCACAATGAAAAGGTCATCTAGAACCTTCCAGCGCCAATATGTCTGTCAGGCTAAGTGTCTGTTACACTTCCTAACAGCAATAGGAACTGCAAAGTGGGATGTATATAAAAAGAAAGTGTAGACAAAGATTTAATATTTTGAAAAGCTGTCAGTGCGCTGGCAGAAGGATGATGCAAAACAACTTGCGGAGCTTGATGCAAAATTATCTGAAAGTGCAGCACTTGCAGAACAAACGAATAAAGATAAGGAATCATATGAAGAGAAGCTGGAAGAAATTAAAGAAACACAAAGAATAGCAAAAGAAAACTCTAAACGATTTGAAGCAGAGAACGAACGCTATAGCAAACTAATGGAAGCAAATATGAAAGCAATGGCCAAACAATCAAAGGATATTAGAGAACATATGCAGGCTGAACACAAAGTTGCTCGTGGATATGATGATGGCTAATGATAAAAACTTTACAGAATTGATAAAAGAACTTTGACAGAGCAGGCGTAAGTATATTAAACTTTCGTTTGACATGGTATAGATATAAATTGTTTTATTTCTTTTGTCAGCTCTACGGATCATTGAAAGAAAAAGCGGGGGTTGCTCATTAATGCGACACTGAGAGAATATACATGTATCTGTTGCAGATGTATAGCACCTTTTTTGCACGCAAACAATAGCACAATTACATTTAACACTTTGCTGCTTGGTTGTTTTGTTAAAAATTTCATTCATGTATATTAGTATAATTGTAGACCTATAACCTCGTATAGAGGGGTTGCAGTGTCATCCCGGGAAGATTCACACACTCGCCGCCATGGTGTCCCAACTATTATCAGAGATAAATATATATAGAGTGTTCGGAAACTTGATTAATTAATGCGGACTATGTGACGGCCTGGAGACGAGGCTAGACCCTAGCATACTAGGGTCTAGCCTCGTCTCCAGGCCGTCAATTAAAGTTTAGGAAAAAAGACGGCCTGGTCAACTATGTTAGTGCGCATGCGCTAACTATTACCTGAAAAACCCGTCTTAACTTGTAAACCTTTCCGTAAACCGTTCCGCGCGAAGCAATGGCAGATTTTCATGAAACGTTGGCCTATTCTCTTCTGTGTGTGAACCAACAGAACCTTGTACTGAAAGCAAAGCAGGAGGAAGCACTTTTTCATTTGTACAACGGTCGAGATGTGTTCGCTTGGTTTCCTACAGGTTACGGAAAGTCGATGCCAGCTACTATCCTCCAGGTGTGGAACAGGTCAGCGACAACAGGCTGTTTGCGATGTTCCACTCATCACATGTACAGATGAGCACAACAAGAGGGTAGTGATGTCCAGCCTTAGCCAACATCACACGTACAGGCGAGCACAACAAGAGGGTAGTGATGTCCAGCCTTAGCCAAGCTGATGGTGTGGTTTGAGTGGTGTTTGCGACCATGGCTCTGGGAATGGGGGTGGATTTCGAGAGCCTGGACTACGTGATCCACTATGGTGCTCCTCGGTCTCTAGAAGACTACATGCAGGAGAGTGGCAGAGCTGGAAGAGATCACCAACAGTCTGTGTCCAGAATTTACTGGAAACCTGTTGAGGCCCCTCAATATGCAGACCAGACTGTCCACCGTAATGTCGAATTGAAAGGGGTGAGGGACTATCTGGAAAATACAGAGTTATGTCGGAGGTTCATCTTGCTCCGGTACTTCGATCCGGTTGTGGCGATGTCCTTGGGACCCCGTGACAAAGAACTGTGTTGTGACAATTGCCGAAGCCATTCCCAGTGTGAAGACGCAGCCCCTATATAATGCTCCACTACACTTGCACACCATGAACACTTCTATTTAACTCATGTACACTAACATATGCACACTAAAACTTTCCTTTACCACCTGAACACTTACATCTTCCTTTATCACATACACCTAACACATTCATCCATGATCTGTACACGACACTTCTTCATTGACACTAAAATGTACAATGTACCTCTACAGCTATTTTTTCATCAACCTCAACTTACCGGTGAGTATACATGTATATATTTTGCACAATGATGTATGAATGATGCCATCAGTAGTCTACTTCATCTACATCTACATGTATTGAATCATTTTCCTTCTTCTGAGGATGGTTTGTCCAGGTTCATTAGCATTCCGCACATCTACAGTGAAAAGATGGCAGATAAGTCTGAAGTGATTGTGTTAGACGTCCTTCACAAAAATGAGATCAAGAGCACTGACATGATACAAATAATGAGGGAGATAGCCTCCTATCTATATAGCTAGGTACAACGTACAAACACATTGTATTTACAGAGGGTGATCATGTGTCGTGTGAGAGGGAGCAGGAGGCCAAGCGTCACGTCATGTGCTCCAATACACCCGAGGGCCGCCTGGAACAGCTGGAGTCATGCGTAATCGTGTACTTAGCTTGTAAACCTTTCCGTAAACTAACAAGTGTTGGTTTACGGAAAGGTTTACAAGCTAAGTACACGATTACGCGTTTTTCAGGTAATGGCCAGCGCATGCGCACTAACATAGTTGCAAAAGAGACCAGGCCGTCTTTTTTCCTAAACTTTAATTGACGGCCTCGGGACGAGGCTATCTAGGGTCTGAGATCCATACATGAACACTTCTCCAAGTATAACAAGTATTGAGATTTTTTCTGTGTACTTTTTTTTTTGAATCTTTTTTCTCTCTCACACTCACTTTTTCTTTCCACTTGTGCTTAGTACAACCTCGGGATCGTCTCGTCGCACCATATTCATGTCCTCCGCGTATCGCGACATCAATTTAAAAACGCTTGCATTGAACAGAGTGGGGGTGGTTCATTGTTTATCCCCCAATAATATCCTTCCCCCCCCCCCCCCCCCCCCCCCACCCCTCCGATGATACGAAATGAAATTTTTTAAAGTCATAGTCGCCAATGACTCCCCTAAATTTTGACTCCCCATGCAGTCATTCGCGCCTAGGCATATATGACTCCCGGTCATATATGCCTAGGCGTATTTGACTCCCTAGTCATATATGCCTAGGCATATATGACTTCCCAGTCATTCACGCCTAGGCATATATGACTCCCCCCTGATAAAAGTGACTCCCGGGAGTTATTACAGCCTTAGGCATAATTATGATCTTGTCAAGGCGTACATGTACAAGCATGTATATGATTCCCCTGTTATCTGCCTAGACAAAATTGACTCCTGCCTTGGGAAGGTGAAGTTGGAGCTAATGTATATTAAACACTGGCAAAGACAAATAATGTCACAGTCTGCTTGCAACTTATACAGATCGACAATTCATGCACAACCATGATGCATGCAGGAACACTTTTTTGCTGAATGTTCATGCAGCGGAATTGGTACCACTGTTGGCGTTGATCACACTGTATTACATTGTAGTCAGATGATTCTGGCCGCCTGCATATGTGCATATCAAATGTATCCTGAAACGCTTGGTTTATAGAGCTCTCCACAGTCGAGCTTGAAGTTTTTGTATTTGCGCCTTAGATTGGCCTTACTTCCCTTAGAAATTCCCTCATGATATATTGATTCCTACGCAGGTAATCCTCTCGACAACACTGAATTCGTCCTTGTCCATGCGAGCGAGCTTTCTCACTTCAACAACTACACGTGGCTTATGGAATTCATGTAGGGAGTGATATATGCCTAGGAGGAGTCATTTACACCTTAGGCATAAATGACCGGGGGAGTCATTTATGCCTGGAAGTCATTTATGCCTCTGACACCGGCATTTGGCACTTTGCAGTGTAAACACATAAATTTTACGTTGCTTCGTAGTCTAAATATAGGACTTATTTTAAGATCTTCGTTAAAAGTCATAATCATGCATATGACATTATAAGTATTCATAGTTCAATCGCCTAACCTCTGACGTTTGCACATTTGTGGTGACATGTCCAGTTGTGTGGGAAATATATAGGACTATTTAATTTTCCCTTATTATAATTCCCTCTTACACCACCATTGCGTGCATGCCTTCCAATTCTGTAGCCACCAACTATACCATGCAGTCATGGAGAATGTTTATATTACTTGTATCAACTACATCCTACACTATAAATTCACATCACATGTCTCACAAGTGGAATGGGGGGGGTGAGGGGGGAACGCGTGGTGCAAGCACACACATCACGTCAGCAGAATTTGTACCATCCCTCACTCCTAATTTCGTCCTATACGAATACCTTTTAACCTTTTGTCCATTATACATAAAAATCAGGAAAAGTTATAATTGCTGCATAGATCTACCCTTTTTGCGAATAGTATATGGAGACCAGTAATGCAACAAAGACCTGCCCAAATGGCAGTACGTTCGAGAAGGAGAAAGTGGTGCTGGTGTGTTACGCAACTTTTGCCGCGATAGCAGTTATATTCCATGTCGCTGCTATCTTCATCACAATCAAGACACGAGCCTATCGCAACCTCCACCACCGCCTCACCCTCTACCTAACCATTGGCGGCATATTACGTTCTGTGGCATTCGTGCTCCAAGTACTACCTGTGGACATCGATGTGTCCGATACGGACCTCGTGAGAGTGAGGGAGGGATGGACGGGTGTCTGCGTGCTGGGGGGCTTCATGGTCATGTACATACCGTTATTCCAAACCTTCACCGTGGTGTGGACAAGTTTCATTGTCCTCGCGCAAGTTATCAACTACCGTCGTTATAATCAAATCGGATTGAAGCACGAAATAGCAGGAGTGACTATTGCCATTTTAGCTCCTGCGTTCCTTTTTACATGGGAACCATTCATCACAAACGCATACGGATTCTCAGGAACCCGATGCTGGATTGTGGACGAAGACTGTACCAGTGAACACGATAGCCAGTTCGCTTATGTGCTGGCGCTCAACACTTTACCAAACTTTTTGCTATCATTGGTAGGGCTGTCGCTCATTGGCGGAGCCATCTTCGTGATAACCAGGAAAGTCATCACTGGGAATTCGGAACGCTTTTTTGGCATTTTAATTAAGGAGAAATTACCTCTGGCACTGTATCCTACTATCTACATGCTCCTTATTTTCGCAAGGCTGATACCGACTTTGTCAGGTATTTACACAAACATCGTCAGCCTTGCCTTCATGGCAATGATTCAGCTGTCTTCTTTTACTTTGCCATTGTCTCTTCTGTTGCGACCAAGCGTGCGGCGTACGCTTTGCCAATCGACGAAGATAGACGACCTAGAAGATAAACCTGGGGATGAGAACAATGAAGAGGCCATGTACACATCATATGACTAACTGGTACTGCATTTATGCACGCGTGTTATATAATAATAAAATACCACAAGAATTAAGAAACCAGAAACCAGAGATGAAATGCATGTTCAATAATTATTTTAATGCTTAGTGCCACAAACTGCACATCAAGTTTGTAGTGACATGTCCAGTTGTGTGCGAAATATATAGGACTATTACATTTTCCCTTTTTTCCCTTTTTATTATTATACCCTTATTTCCTTAATTCCTTCTCAGTTACACCACCATTGCATGCCTTCCAATTCTATAGCCACCAACTATACCATGCAGTCATGGAGAATGTTTATATTACTTGTATCAACTACATCCTACACTATAAATTCACACCACATGTCTCACAAATGGAATGGGGGGGGGGGGGGGGGGGGGGACGCGTGAAGGCAATGGTGGTGTAAAAAGCAAGGAAACAAGGGTCTGTAAAATGTCATAGTCCTATATTTAGCACACGAACATAGTATATGCTACAAACAGGCTAAATATAGGACTATGACATTTTCCCTTATACTATTACAAACCCTTGTTTCCTTGCTTTTTTCATCACCATTGCCTTTAAATCCTATATTTCACCAACTTTCTCATAGAGAATGTTTTTAGTTACTTGTTCCCGTAGCAGAGTAATATCCTTTCCAGCTGCAGTTACTCTTCACTTCATTACGATGTCCAGCTATGACTGGTTGGGTTTGCCCTGATACTGCCATGTCACACTGCTGTCACATTTCTGTCACCGATTTCAAACTTCTTCCTATACATCTGTATTAACAGGGTGATGTAAACATCTACCACATTAGCCGCTTCTTAATTGTGAATATTATCTAAATCATGTAGAAACCTTGTGGGTGTCATAGTCACCAATAAATCCCCTAATTTATGACTCCCCAGTTATTCACGCCTAGGCATATATGTCTCCCCCCTGATACACACATGCGCCCCCACACGCGCGCGCGCGCACACAAACATGCACACTTTAGCTCTTCCTATAACACAAATTGTAATACGTATAAGAGTGAATGAGTTATAAGCTGCTGGTTTCCCATCCCGTTATAATCTAACTGTGGCTTATGCCTTACATGCACTAGTACAGGGAGAGGAGAGTTTATGTTTTAACCACTCCAGACCTTAGTCTCATCCCCAGACCCAACGGACGCAGCTGCGGATGGACCGCTAGACCCAACGGACGCAGCTGCGGATGGATTACCTCACCGCTACGGTGATGTAATCCATCCGCAGCTGCGTCCGTTGGGTCTGGGACGAGACTATCCAGATCTCCTGTAGAAACTATGCTGTTTGCCTCGGAAGCAAATCCCAGCAAAAGTCATTAATATTGGCCGAGATTCCTGCCCAAGATCTTGCCCAACTTTCCCTTAACAGTGCCATGATTATGGCGGCCAATTTCTGGCCAAGCTCTCTTGGCCAGGGTCTTACCTAAGATATGATTTTAAATTATTAAAATTTTAAATAATAATGCAATAATTATTCTATAGCATGCGCATTATTTAGAATCACAAAAAACAGCGCGACCAATTTATGGACGATAACCAAGGTATGTGTGACTTCTACACGTGTACATCTGTCGTTTTCATTGTCATGCCCTTCATTACAGTTTCAGAGTCTCCATCCGATGGCCAGCCTCAACCACCTCCAACGCGGCCCCACATGAACCTAAAAAGGCCCAGAGTAAGTATATGAAATGAAGTATGGTTTGTGTATGAGTATGCGTTTGTGTGTTGCCGTTTGTGTACGAGTATGCGTACGATATGTGTGCTGTCGTATAGTTATATATGTGTTATCCTTGTGTCCGCTCCACACTCAAGTTCCATCCACACCCGTAGAATAATGTCCTTGGCCTAAGATGGCAAATTTTTTTTTAGATGTAACTAAAATGGACATCTTGATGATGTCCCAATCTCAATTACTTGGCTTAATATCCAAGGTTATGACTGCAAAAATCTTACAAGGTTGTTTCACTAGGCACATCATAATGTATTTTGGATACTGGGGATTCCGCTTAATTGGGACAAATTGGGGGCATAAACAGTTGGCACAATAACGCATGACTATCTACCCTCTAGAATACACACAGCTGATCCAATAAAGGTGACTCAATTAAGCAGAATCCAATGTATTATATACACCTTACTATCACTTTATTCGCTGTAAGGCAACAGATAACTGGGGCATATGCACCTGTGTTGGGTAGTCCATGCATTATGGACTGATGCATGTGGTGTGGGGCGGGGATGAGCTGGGCGGATGCACTTGTGTTGGATAGTTCATGCATTATGGACTAATGCATGTGGGGTGGTGGTGGGGGGGGGGGTGTGTGCTGGGCAGATGCACCTGTGTTGGTCTGTGTAAGCACATGTGTGTTGTGGTGTTTTATGCACGGTGACACATGTATACATACACATGCACACACATACACATGTGTACATGCACATACATGTACATACGCATGTGTACATGTATACATGTACACAAATGCATGTACACATGTATACATATACACAAATGCATGTACACGTGTATACATGTACACAAATGCATATACACGTGTATACATGTACACAAATGCATGTATGCGTGCATACATGTACACAAATGCGTGTATACATGTACACAGATGCATGTACACGTGTATACATGTACACAAATGCATGTATGCGTGTATACATGTACACAAATGCGTGTATACATGTACACAGATGCATGTACACATGTATACATGTACACAGATGCATGTACACATGCACATATGCATGCATTGTAAATTTTTTTTTTAAGCTTGCTCAACAGCCTGAAGATCCACATGGAATGCGTGGGCCACACCCACATGCATCCATGCCCGTTCTCTCAGATGACGAGCTGTCCAGTGATTCAGAGTCTGATACCGAGCCTGAGATCCCATCAGGTATGCACCTTGTGGTCTTTAACTATTATTGTATTAACCCTTTGGATTTCCCATTGTGTGTTGATGGAGACATTTGTTGCTTGGGGAAGAACAGCAGGCCAACTAGTTTGTCTCCCAACTAGCTGTACCACTTACAGCACAGGCCAATTTGACTCAGGCTAACGTGCTCAATATCATGACTCAGGCTCACGTGCTCAATATCATTACTCAGGCTCACGTGCTCAATATCATTTACAGTAGCCTCAGCCTACTCATAGTTTGAGCCAATGCTTGTGCTTTCTTGGCCTCAGTCCACTGAACAATGAAGCTGCTTGAGGGAGAAGGTGCATGGCTTTGGTTTAATTTGTATAACGTCTCCGTTGTTACAAATAATGAAATTAGTGGGAAAATAATAATTTGTCTATTTCAGGCTGGGTATGTGACCCTATAGATTCAGGGCTACTTGTGTATGCCCACGTGCACGTACATGTATCTGTGCCTTGTACACAACCTCTACTCCCTTCACTGTACACAATGTTGTATGTCTTTAGGCCTGGATGGGGCCGCGTTCGCCAGCCGCATCCCTGCCAACAGGCTCACACAGCAGGAGATGGACTACTTCCCCGACATAGCCCACGGGAGCCAGTCTGCACTGCTAGAGTTCCTCTTCATACGCAACAAGCTCCTCCAGACATGGCTGCAGGACCCTCTGCACGAGCTCACGGCTGAAAAGGCACAGAGTGTGGTGGTCCTCCCACAGTCAGGTGAGGAAAATGTCTCTCGTTTTGGTGTCTTAAGGTTCATTTTATTGTCAATAGTTCCACCTGTCTCCATGCCCTTCCACCTGTCTCCGTACCCTTCCACCTCCTTCCATCTGTCTCCATGCCCTTCCACCTGTCTCCATGCCCTTCCACCTGTCTCCATGCCCTTCCACCTGTCTCCATGCCCTTCCATCGGTCTCCATTCCCTTCCACCTGTCTCCATGCTCTTCCCACCTGTCTCCATGCCCTTCCACCTGTCTCCGTACCCTTCCACCTCCTTCCATCTGTCTCCATGCCCTTCCACCTGTCTCCATGCCCTTCCACCTGTCTCCATGCCCTTCCATCTGTCTCCATTCCCTTCCACCTGTCTCCATGCCCTTCCCACCTGTCTCCATGCCCTTCCACCTGTCTCCATGCCCTTCCACCTGTCTCCATGCCCTTCCATCTGACTCCATTCCCTTCCACCTGTCTCCATGCCCTTCCTGCCCTTCCCTCTGACTCCATTCCCTTCCACCTGTCTCCATGCCCTTCCTTCTATCTCCATGCCTTCTCTTCCACCTGTCTCCGTACCCTTCCACCTCCTTCCACCTGTCTCCATTCCCTTCCACGTGTCACCTATTGTGGTTGCCTCTGTCGTTCCAATGATCCCTTATGTAACTACACATATAATACACTGCACCCATGAAGGACAACCACGTTGTGTGCTATAACGCCTCCCTTCCCCTCTCTCTCATCTCTGGTATGTCCACTTCAGGTAAGACTAACCTATTGCTTCGGGTACATGGCTATTTGCAACGCTACGGCTTCATCAACTTTGGCATATTCAACCGCTTCAACCCAATGCACGGTATGGCAGCCACTATTCGTAACACGTGGTGTGTGTATTGTGGATGTATTCCCAGGTAAGATGCCCTTCAAGGTGCTTGTGGTGGGAGCAGGGATCAGTGGTCTGATGGCCGCAAGACAGTTATACAACTTTGGATTGGATGTCACAGTCGTGGAAGCTAGGGTATGTTCAGGGAATGACCTAGTTGGTGGTAATGACCTCTGGTGGTAGTGACCTCTGGTAGTAATGACCTCTGGTAGTAATGACCTCTGGTGGTAATGAATGACCTCTGGTGGTAGTGACCTCTGGTAGTAATGACTTCTGGTGGTAATGACCTCTGGTGGTAGTGACCTCTGGTAGTAATGACCTCTGGTAGTAATGACCTCTGGTGGTAATGACCTCTGGTGGTAATGACCTCTGGTAGTAATGACCTCTGGTGGTAATGACCTCTGGTAGTAATGTGCATGTTCCTGTGTGTGTGTTTACAAGTACTTGTACTTGTGATGTTTGTGTTCCTCTCCCTCTCTTTCTATGATGTGTGTCTCTCTACCCCCCTCCAGTAGCACATGATGTGTGTCTCTCTACCCCCCTCCTGTAGCACATGATGTGTGTGTCTCTCTACCCCCCTCCTGTAGCACATGATGTGTGTGTCTCTACCCCCCTCCTGTAGCACATGATGTGTGTGTCTCTCTACCCCCCTCCTGTAGCACATGATGTGTGTGTCTCTACCCCCTCCTGTAGCACATGATGTGTGTGTCTCTCTACCCCCTCCTGTAGCACATGATGTGTGTGTCTCTCTACCCCCCTCCTGTAGCACATGATGTGTGTGTCTCTACCCCCTCCTGTAGCACATGATATGTGTGTCTCTCTACCCCCCTCCTGTAGCACATGATGTGTGTGTCTCTACCCCCTCCTGTAGCACATGATGTGTGTGTGTCTCTACCCCCTCCTGTAGCACATGATGTGTGTGTCTCTCTACCCCCTCCTGTAGCACATGATGTGTGTGTCTCTCTACCCCCCTCCTATAGGACAGGGTTGGTGGTCGCATCTACACCTTCAGGAAAGGTTCATTTGTTGCAGACCTTGGGGCTATGGTGGTCACTGGTTTAGGTCAGCGTACAGTTGCATCGGCAGCCTTACATGTACACACATCCTGTTTGTGTTCACACACATTTCTGTTCCACTTCTGTAGTGCCTTGGCCTTCGTTTACACATGCCAGTCACTTTGTTGTGTGTGTGTGTGTGTGTGTGTGTGTGTGTGTGTGTGTGTGTGTGTGTGTGTGTGTGTGTGTGTGTGTGTGTGTGTGTGTGTGTGTGTGTACAGTGTTTCTGTGCGAGGGGTGTATTATTGTTGTGTGCTTCTCCTCCTGGTGTAGGTGGCAACCCTCTGGCTGTTGTAAAGAAGCAGCTAGGTCTTAAGATGTCCAAGATCAAGAGACGTTGTCCTCTGTACTTCACTACTGGTGAGGGTTACCCCTTCACTCTTCCTCCAATTAATGTTTTTCTTGTGACCTGTGTTTCTCTGAATGAATATGTTGTTCATTCTGTCTTCTGCTCCTTCCCTCAACCCCCCCCCCCCCCCCCCTCCACCCGCCCTCGGCCAGGTGAGATGGTCCAGAAGGATATTGACAAAACAGTTGAACTGGAGTTCAATCGTCTGCTTGACTCTGTGAGCTACCTGTCCCATCACCTCCAGGTGAACCAGCTGGGAGGGAAAAGTCTTTCTTTGGGACAGGCACTTGAGCTCGTTATTCAGTAAGTTGCCAGAGAGGAGATCTAGTTAAGGGGTTTGGAGGGATGGAGAAGAAGAAGTTAATTTATTCACGGTAGCCATGAAAATAACAAAAGTCATCAGCTTTTTACACACGCGCATAGGTGTAACCTGTTTTATTTAAATTGGTGAGTGGATGTTTTCCTTTAGCAGTGTATACTATAATATTTAGGGCATAGCTGTTTTCAGTACATGTATAGTTGCTGAGCCAATTATGTATTTTCAGTGATGTAAACTTTCTTCTCCCTCTCCTCTTTCCTCATTTTTAACCTCCACATCTCTCTTCCCCTTCTCTCTCCACCATGCCCTCTCACACACTCCCCCCCTCCTCCCTTAAGGCTCCAAGAGAAGCATACCAGAGAGAAGCTACGTGATCACTACGTCTCCATCCTGTCCATGCAGAATGACCTCATGGAGGTGCACAAACGGTTGGCAGACATACAGCATAGGATCAGAGACGCACATTCGCGGCAGCAACGGTTGGGAGGACCTGGAGCCACGTAAGCTTTCTGTGTGTTGGTATCTGCCCAAGATGTGCATCTGTGTTGATGTGCCATCTGTGTTCATCGTAAGCACATGCCCCCCCCCCCCCCCCCCCTCCAATGTGCACACAATACATACATGTCACACGTTCGTGCATCTTATAACGCACAAACTTTTTGATGGTTTGGTATCCATGGTCACAGTTAAGCAGATAATTATTATGTTGTATTTGTTGCCGTATTGTATTTCAGTTAGTGGAGTGTGGTTATCGGTGTCTAATGCACCCGTCGTGTTTGGTCATATCCACCAACCACCCATTTTTTTCTCTCTCTCTCTCTCTCTCTCTCTCTCTCTCTCTCTCTCTCTCTCTCTCTCTCTCTCTCTCTCTCTCTCTCTCTCTCTCTCTCTCTCTCTCTCTCTCTCTCTCTCTCTCTCTCTCTCTCTCTCTCTCTCTCTCTCTCTCTCTCTCTCTCTCAAGTCCTCACTTGTGTACCGTCCCTCCCTTATTGGTAGCTATTGCTATCTTGTGTTGAGGGCACACATAATTATCTATATATTCAGGGAAGATGATGCCCAGTTTATTGCCAGGTCTACGGAGCAGGAGTTGGTTCAGCTCTTCAAGTCCTATGATGAGCTACAAGAGCAGCAGCAAGACCTTGAGAACAAGCTGGATGAAGCGGAGGACGTTGTGCTTCCGTATGTGATGTGTGCTCCCTCCCTACCCTAACCCCACCCCCGACCCCACTTCCCGTATTGTGCTGTGTATGAATTAAACCAGTAGCAAGGTGGGAGAGTACTTGGCTCAGTACATCACCATCACTGTTGGCTCAGTATGTCACCAACACTGTCACCATCACTGTTGGCTCAGCCACCATCACTGTTGGCTCAGTACATCACCATCACTGTTGGCTCAGTGTGTCACCATCACTGTTGGTCACCATCACTGTTGGCTCAGTGTGTCACCATCACTGTTGGCTCAGCCACCATCACTGTTGGCTCAGTGTGTCACCATCACTGTTGGCTCAGCCACCATCACTGTTGGCTCAGTATGTCACCATCACTGTTGGCTCACCATCACTGTTACCATCACTGTCACCATCACTGTTGGCTCAGTGTGTCACCAACATTGTTGGCTTAGTATGTCACCATCACTGTTGCAGGAAGTTATTGGGTTTTGGCCTCTGTCGTGAATTGAAGTGCTAAGTTTACATTTATACATCAATATTTATTTTGGCTACTGCATTTTGTGTACTCGGTAGATCCTACAGGTGGAGAGAGGGTGGGAGGGGACTTTAACTCTTGCTTGCTTGTACTCTGCCCTCTTACCGCAGGTCAGTCTACCTGTCCCCACGCTACAGGCAGGTGCTGGACTGGCACTTTGCAAACCTGGAGTTCGCCAATGCTGCCCCTCTAGACAAGCTCTCGCTGGGACAGTGGGACCAGGATGATGACTTTGAGTTCACAGGGGACCACTTGAATCTCAAAGATGGTTACGACCAGCTTCCCGTTGCCCTGGCCAAAGGGTTAGATGTTCGTCTCAACACTGAGGTCACTGGTGTGCACTATAACACAGAGGGTATGTACACCTAGCGTTGCCATGGATGTGTGTGCGTTGGTAAGCAGATATGTATCTGCGCCCAGTGTTGCCATGGAATGTATACAGGGTGTTTGCAAAAGAACGCAACACTTTTAAACCCCTGTAACTCAGGATTGAAATTAATTAACTGCTTGATTTCTTTAACATATGTTGCAGTTGTTAGGCAAATACAAATAGATTTCAATTATTATATGTGGTTAAGTAACTATCAAATCCCTCATAAATCAAAATATTCAAAGCCCTCTATTAACAAAGTTATTCAAGATTGTAGTTTGCGATAATTGATTTTAATAACTAATAATAAGTAGCACATGATCTGGATATGCGGTGGAACAGTACTGATTTCAAGTTCGTAGGTTCAATAGCGAGTTATTCACATTTAAGACCATCATTTGCTTTAAAGTTATTAAGGTTGAAGCTGTTATGTGGTTAATAACCATCATAAATTATTCCAGTATAAAATGAAGTACAAAACACTACTTGATTTGGTAATGGATTATTTAATGGTGCGTTATTAAAACTCAAAGTTAATAAAAACGTAGTAGTCATATAGCTTTTTCAAGTTTGATTTGTTGTTTTGAATATTATCGTAAAGTACCACGAATAAGCTCCCCCCCCTCCGCCCCCACCGAAAAAAAATGGCTCGTGTTTAAACGAGCGTATCTTCGTAATGGTTAACGCTTCCGCGTACCTGTTTCCACATTTCAGGAAAGGAATGGTACTCCAACAGGATTTTAAAGAACGGCACGCAGCTGCGTTCATGATTACAAAGATACGCTCGTTTAAACGCGAGACAATTTTTTTTCGGTGGGGGCGGAGGGGGGGGGGGAGCTTATTCGTGGTACTTTACGGTAACTAGTAAAACGCCAATCAAATTTCATACTTTTTCAAAGTCTCATCAATTCTATTCTGCAGTTTACGTTATTAATTAAAAGTTGTCGTATATTGTTTTGTCAGTTTAGTTAATTGCAAGCTATTTGATTTTATCTTTTGAACGGCTAAAGATAAACGAATTGTAACAATGCGGTTCGTATTTGACTAAACGTGGTTACTGTACGTTCATAAATTCATTTAGATTGACAATCCTATTAATGAATTATATTCATTTTAAAGCGTTGTGCTCTTTTGCAAAGACCATGTATATGCGCAGTGTTGCCATGGATGTGTGTGTTGGTAAACAGATATGTATGTATGTACATGTAGGTACCCTCAGTGTTGCCATGGATGTGTGTGTTGGTAAACAGATATGTATGTATGTATGTACATGTAGGTACCCTCAGTGTTACCATGGATGTGTGTGGTGTTAAGCTTAACTAATGACTCACATGTAACCTGTGTGGATATGCTGATCAGGCTGTCAAGCATCATGGCAGGATTGGGGGTGCAGTCCAGAGGCTGCTGTCACCGCTTTAACAACTGCATCATGCTGTAATGTGGCACACTGCATACATGTCCTGAATCGCCATGAAGATAAACCACTCCTCATACTTGTACTCTGCTATCTCTTTGTATGGGTCCAAGCCACGTATCTGATGTTGTCATCTCATTTAAATTTTTAAACATACAGCTATTTGCACCCCTGCATTCCATGCAGTTTTCATATAGCTGAATGGTTTGGTTTATAATTCCCTTCAGTAAAAGAATGTCAGACCAAGAGGGCACTTTTGATAGGGTATGCTCTGACATTAGTTATTCGTGACTAACTGATTATTGATACTAATCACTGCCACATGGTGCAGTGTGTTGCCATGAATACTGAATCCTTCTATCCAATTCCATACCCTCACATAGTAACTTGTTCGTTACGGTTCTTGTTATAACCCACTCCATATATGTGGTTATAAACCACTCCACATATGTGGTTATAAACCACTCCATATATGTAGTTATAAACCACTCCATATATGTGGTTATAAACCACTCCATATATGTAGTTATAAACCATGTGGTTATAAACCACTCCATATATGTGTTTATAAACCATGTGGTTATAAACCACTCCATATATGTGGTTATAAACCACTCCATATATGTGGTTATAAACCACTCCATATGTATGTGGTTATAAACCACTCCATATATGTGGTTATAAACCACTCCATATATGTGGTTATAAACCACTCCATATATGTGGTTATAAACCACTCCATATATGTGGTTATAAACCACTCCATATATGTAGTTATAAACCACTCCATATATGTGGTTATAAACCACTCCATATATGTAGTTATAAACCATGTGGTTATAAACCACTCCATATATGTGTTTATAAACCATGTGGTTATAAACCACTCCATATATGTGGTTATAAACCACTCCATATATGTGGTTATAAACCACTCCATATGTATGTGGTTATAAACCACTCCATATATGTGGTTATAAACCACTCCATATATGTGGTTATAAACCACTCCATATATGTGGTTATAAACCACTCCATATATGTGGTTATAAACCACTCCATATATGTGGTTATAAACCACTCCATATATGTGGTTATAAACCACTCCATATGTATGTGGTTATAAACCACTCCATATATGTGGTTATAAACCACTCCATATATGTGGTTATAAACCACTCCATATATGTGGTTATAAACCACTCCATATATGTGGTTATAAACCACTCCATATGTGGTTATAAACCACTCCATATGTGGTTATAAGCCACTCCATATATGGTTATAAATGTGCCTACATACATTTTGTTGTTGTTGATTATTCCCTTGTACCACAAGGTGTGGAGGTACACGCTAGAGCTACTCAGTCTGGCTGCAGCAGCATCTTCAAGGCCGATGCTGTCATCATCTCTGTACCCCTGGGCGTGCTCAAGGCCCAGGTCATATCCTTCCAGCCACCATTGCCCGAGTGGAAGACCCAGGCAATCCACAACCTTGGGTTTGGCCTGCTCAATAAGGTGTGGTGATGTGCGTGGCAAGGTGTGGTGACATGTGGCAAGGTGTGGTGATGTGTGTGGCAAGGTGTGGTGACATGTGGCAAGGTGTGGTGACATGTGGCAAGGTGTGGTGACATGTGGCAAGATGTGGTGACATGTGGCAAGGTGTGATGACTGGTGGCAAGGTGTGGTGACGTGTGTGGCAAGGTGTGTTAACATGTGACAAGGTGTGGTGACGTGTGTGGCAAGGTGTGGTGACATGTGACAAGGTGTGGTGACATGGCAAGGTGTGGTGACATGTGGCAAGGTGTGGTGACGTGTGGCAAGGTTTGGTGACGTGTGTAGCAAGGTGTAGTGACGTGTGTTGCAAGGCTCTGTGTTGTCAAATGAATCATTTTAGTCAGTTTGGATTTCTAACTTATATTTGTACACATGTACTTGTACAACCTTGACATGTGCTTGACCAATGGCACTGAGGTTCACTTTTTAGTTATCAGTTCTTTGGTTAGCTATCGTAGTTATTTGGTTAGCTATCATAGTTATTTGGTTAGCTATCGTAGTTATTTGGTTAGTTATCGTAGTTATTTGGTTAGTTATCGTAGTTATTTGGTTAGCTATCATAGTTATTTGGTTAGCTATCGTAGTTATTTGGTTAGTTATCGCTGTTATTTGGTTAGTTGTCATTGATTTATGGTTAGTTACAATATTTGGTTAGTTATTGTTATTGAGTTAGTATAACCATTTGACAGTGTATTTTTGTTGCACAGCTTACGATAACAGTCTTAATCATTTGGCAAAATTTGTATCATTAATGAATTCATGTCTGCAAATAAAGATACCTAACGCGATATTATCATGAAGTAGCGTCCAACGATGACTCGTGCAATTGTAGGTGGACAAACTAATTTTCAGTGTGTAACAAGGAAGTTATAGAGGACCTCAGTATCTCTTAGAATATCATGACATGTGTTAAGTCCCTTCTTCAAGGAGTATTTTGTACAGTAATTACAAATGAATCTTCACTTGCTGTACTGCCTGTCGATCCTCTTTCTCTTCCTCTTCTTTGTCCTCATATTGAAGGTTGTGCTGTGCTTTGAACAGCGTTTCTGGGACTCGCACATCCACCTCTTTGGTCATGTGGCCACCAGCACCTCCTGTCGAGGGGAGCTGTTCATGTTCTGGAACCTTAGTCACGCCCCTGTGCTGATCGTCCTATTAACAGGTGTGCATGGAAGTACTCGTTTTTGCTTTGTGCATCACACATGCATATGTGTATTGATGTATGCTGTGTGCTGTTGTTGGTCCTCTCGTGTGTTTGTGTGTGTGTGTCTGTGTGTGTGTTTGTGTGTCTGTGTGCTGTTTCTTGCACGTTTTGCTCTTGTAATACTGTTTAGCACATTCATACCCAGGGATTTACCGCTCCCACCCCCTATCCACCCCCTACCCACCCCCTGGTTTGCCACTAATTTGACTAACCCACCCCCTGGTTTACATGCTAAAACTCCATGGCATACCATGTAACAGTGCAGAGGGAAGACTTTCACCCCCCTATATTTTTATATATGCCAAAACCCACCCCCTGTTGCAAACTTGGCGGTAAATCCCTGATTATTACCCCACTATGGAGAGAGACCAAAGATTGTATGTATGTGTGCAGCAGTCATGGGCATAATAATGTGTCTACCTTTGGTCAGGCGAAGATGCTGTCAAGTTTGAGTCCTTCCCTGATGACGTGGTGGTGGCAAAGGCAATAGCAGTGCTCAGATCAATATTTGGGGATCACGCAGTACCAGAGGTACAGTTCTATGCACACGTAGTATGTGTGTTAATGTACAGTCTGTAGTGGCAGATCCAGGCATATTTTACGTTCATTAAACCGGTTAATTATGGGCCCGTGCCCGTAATTGCCTGGTTTTAACGGGCCTAAATATGCCTGGATCCGCCACTGAGTCCCCTAAGTTATTACTGTGCATTGCAATGTACATGTACCACATCGTAGATGTAGCTACGTACATCTACATGTAAGTTTTTGGCAACGTGTTACTTTATAAACTTATCTTGAGCACAACCTAATGGTGACCCATATACAAGGCAAGACAATGTTGCATGCAACTCAATGAATCCAATTAAAAACGTTAGTTTGCTGATATTTTGCTAGAATTTGTGGTGTTATGTGCAACATGTTGCCTAGTGTATGAGGTCACCTTTACTCTCCAATACATCTATATGCTTTTTACCTAGCCCAAGGAGAGTTACGTTACACATTGGAGGCAGGATGAATATGCTCGTGGTTCCTACTCATACGTTGCTGCTGGATCGAGTGGAAACGACTATGACTTCCTGGCTGCTCCTGTCTGTCCAGCCAGGATCGGTCCCCTCATCCCCAGGCCACGCGTGTTCTTTGCCGGTGAGCACACCATGAGGAACTATCCGGCGACGGCCCACGGTGCCTTGCTCAGTGGACTGAGGGAGGCAGGGAGGGTTGGAGACATGCTCCTCGGGACCCCCTACACCCCCAGGCCTCTTTCCAGCAATGCAGAAGTTGCCCTTCCTCCTGCCCCTCTCAATGAACTGGTGCAGCAAATTTAATTACTGAGCTTTTTCAAATTCCTCTTTTGTTTATCATCGTGAAGGAATAACACTTATCCATTCTCTGATGCTTGCTTTTTTGCTTTTTTTTTGCTAATTGTTTAACAGATCAATTTACTGCAGATGCATACACAAGAATTGATACACATTACAGCACATGTGCTTGTTGGGGTTACTTGTACATGCACACTGCAATGTATTAATAGGGTACTCAGTATAATAAAGGGGGGGGGGGGGGCCAAAAGCCGGACCTTCAAGTGAGGTGATGATTTGGCATCAATGTGCCAATCAGGTTATGCTCTGATAAAGACTAATGAAAACATCATGAACTATGTATGCTCATTGACTACTTGTAAGATTGTGCATATACATTTTAGCTTGTAACTTTTGAACCATACACAAAATATCCTGGACATCATCATTTGTACACCCAGGTGTACAGAAATTCAAATTACTGCCATTTTGTGCATGATTGTCATGCATATTTAGCTCTGGCTGAAATAGAATAGTCCCTTCTACAACTTCTAATCAAGTTTCTAAAGATTTTCGCATTCAGGCATACTAGATCCTTAAAATGTTCCTGCTTATGATCCTCAGTATAATCACTGACCATTTTGAAATTTCAAAAACAATTGGAAGGTACTTTAATTTAATTCATCATGAAACTATTGCTGTCACTTTTGATTCTTAGCATAATGAATTGGAAGAATCCAGAGACATTGAGCTTGGAAAATTGGGTCTCGAATTTAAGGATGAATCATCCACAAACTAAAAGAGTCCTGGCAGTAATATCACTATTGAGTGATGGGTTGGGACGTATGGATGGCACGTGGATTGTTAAGTTTGTAGAACAGACAATATCTGTACAGAAATTGTATTATTCTAGTAAGCAATATAACATTATCTAAAAAAGTTTAATTGGTTGTCAAAACCTATTGCACATAGATTAAGCTCCAAGGCCAGGTATTGTGCATAGGACCAATATTTTTCAACATTTAAAATTTCTAGCATCCATATTTTTTCATGTGAAGCTATTGTGTATTTATGTTATGATTAAATTTTATATTCTTGACTGTTTTATAAGTAATAAAAGATGTAATGACATGGGTATGGTTGATCAGATAGTGCAAGTGATTAAAATTTATGCCTGTTCCAAAGCTACAGTGGTTTTAAAATGGTCAATTTCATTCAAAAAAAAAAAAAAAAAAAAAACCTAGATCTTTCCCTCTGTTATTGTCAGCGTAAACACATGTGCACATGTGTTCACAGCACTGTTTATTTAACACTAATGAAAAGTGGTCTACATTATGTAAAGAAGGACTTGTCGTCACTTAGTTAAGCTGCCTGCTACGTATCTTTTTCTGTTCAGATTGGTTGGCACGTTGGCACTTACAGGATGCCGTTGCACATTTGTAACTTAGTTTCTGCTATAGCTGGGTTAGATCACAACACCCACCACCATTTCCTCTATCTCCTTTGTCTATCCTCATCCTTGGCTTGCTGTTTTTGCACTGCCTTTGCCTCATTCCGACTGCTAGGCAACACTACATTGGCCATCATGCTGGGGTATGCTCACACTACAATGGCCATCATGCGGGGGTATGCTCACACTACAATGGCCATCATGCGGAGGTATGCTCACACTACAATGGCCATCATGCGGGGGTATGCTCACACTGCATTGACCATCATGCAGGGGTATGCTCACACTACATTGACCATCATGCGGGGGGTATGCTCATACTACAATGGCCATCATGCAGGGGTATGCTCACACTACAATGGCCATCATGCAGGCAATGGCCATCATGCGGGGGTATGCTCACACTACAATGGCCATCATGCAGGCAATGGCCATCATGCGGGGGTATGCTCACACTACAATGGCCATCATGCAGGCAATGGCCACCGTGCAGGGGTATGCTCACCATCGTGTTGAAGTATGCTCACACTTTGCACGTGTAAACACATCAAGGAAATGATAGGATTAAGTTTCCTTTCCTTAACTGAAACACTTCATGAGACCATTAGCTTTTTTGAAGTCTACTGGAAATCTGCTAGAAAGTTTGCCCCTGAAGAAGATTAAGGGTTTTCAACCACACTTAAATCTATATCAGTAGGGTCTTGCATGGCTCCTCCTGTAATGGTACAAAAGGGTTCTAATATTTATTTTTACCCATGTGCCTGACCAGTACATACAAAGACAGTTAGGTTCCGTTTCCTTCTTGAAATTCCTCATAAACAGTTCTTACATGAAGCCATTAAATCATGAACTGACCTAACACTTCAAAGTAAGGTTATCAACATTGGATATGTGAGGTATGGGAACAATGACTTTATTATATGAACCAGGTCTTCCTTGGGAAAGTAAAGTGATGGAATAAATAAAAGTGTACACACAGTTAATTTTCATGCAAATAGACACTAATTTCCTCAGCAAAGGATTTGTTTGTTTTGTTTCTTTTTTTTTTACAACCAAGCTACATTTAATTCAGTATTATCTAAAAGAACATAGTTAAACCAGAAATATACTGTATACTTAACACCCAGCTCAGGAGGCACCTAAATTCTTCTCCCACACTACACAACACCTTCCCCCGTCATTTCACGTGCAACATGCACGTGTACGTGTATGTGTCCATGAAGCAGTTTTAGTGGCAATGATTATAATTTCATCAGCGGATATAAATCGGATCAGATTCTGCTACCGGAAATAACCCTTAGCCTTGGCGAAAAGGTCATGCATCTGGTAGCCTTCCTCCTAACCGGTGCGCTTTTGGTAAGGCTCTCCAGCCTTCAAGTGATTCACCGCGTCCCTTGTGACTACTCCACCACTGCGTGTCGCTGTGAGCAGACAGCCGATGTGTGCGAATTCGACCTCCAGGTGTTCTATCTTCAGACGTTCACTAAGTACCCGGTGAATGCAGACGGTAGTATAAACCCCGTTGGCGGGTACGTCCATTACATAGATGAAAGTGGACAAGTGCTATCCTACGATGGAAATATTTACGGAGCAGGATATACGGAAGCCGCCACGGTCGACGGAAAGACATTCAGACCGTACATTGCAATAAACGGACGAATTCCCGGACCAACGCTTATCGTGACGGAGAATCAAACGGTCATTGTCAACGTCACCAACAATATCCGGGGACAGAGTGTCACAATCCACTGGCACGGGCAGTTTCAACGAAACACTCCATGGATGGACGGTGTTGGGTTTATATCGCAATGTCCCATTACCACAGGTGGAACGTTCCAATATATCTTCAAGGCCGATCCTTCCGGGACGTTCTTCTACCACGGCCATATTGATGGACAGAGGGGGGATGGGCTGGAAGGTACCTTGATCGTCCAGGAGAAGGCGGCGGGACAGACGTACAACGATCTACCGGAACAACATACGATCAACCTTCTCGATTGGTGGCCTCGTCCATTCATTGACGTGTTTACGCTGCAAAATTCTGTTCAAGAGGTTTACTACCCCTCTAGTGTTGGAGACCTCCCAAGTCCCCTCATCGATCAATACACAGCTAGTATTCTCCCCGATGGTACAGATCATGGAATAATTCCTTACTATTCTGGTTTGATCAATGGGAAGGGACGATATCGTGATGTGCCGTACAGCAAGTCTAGGCTTTCTACCTTCAGGGTTAATTACGGCCAAAGTTACCGCTTCAGGCTGGTTGGTGCTCAAATGCTCTACGCATACAAGGTCTCTGTCGATCAGCACAAACTAACTGTGATCTCAACGGATGGATTCTTCATCCAGCCGGTGATTAACGTTGATTACGTCATCGTTTACCCAGGCGAACGCTACGAGTTTGTATTAAGCGCCAATCAAGACCCTACACAGTATTACTGGATAAGAGCGGAAACATTGGAGGTAAATACTACAAGTGGCCTTCCGTACCGGTCTCTGGGGAACGTGGTGGAATCTGTTCTGTACTATTCCAATAGGACTGAGCCACAATCTACGGATTACGTCACCATTACCTCCACTCCTCCTTCCTGCACACCCTCCGCTCCCTGCATTGCTGTAAACTGTCCCTTCAAATCTTTCCATCCCTCATATAACACCACGTGTATAAACATTAATAGTCTACAGCTGTTGGAACCAACACCTTCTAATGACCTCCCATCCGATGAGCCCACAAATGGTCAGGAGTACTTTTTAAACTTTGGGTACAGTGGAACAGCAGACCTGCCTGACAACATCAATGGAAGGGTATTCGTGCATCCACAAGTACCACTTCAGGTTGAAAGTCAACGTAATACTCTCAACCTCACTAACCTCATATGTCCTTCTCAGCCATACACATGTGGTGATGGCTGTGAATGTCTGCACATGTTATCAATTCCTTACAACAACACTGTGAGAATAGTTCTAGCTAACTTCGGACAGGAGACACACTCGATCCATGTTCATGGTCACAGCTTCTTTGTTGTTGCTGTTGGCTATGGTAGCTATGACAGTACTAATGACTTTGTTAACGGCACCAGCCAAGCTCTATCTTGTAGGGCAGATGAAACAGATACCAGTGAGTTCAACACTCAGCTGTGTACTACAATGCATTGGAGAAGAGGGTACACTCCTTCTATCAAGGTCACACCCTCCACACTCCGCAAGGACACTGTCATTATCCCAGGTGGGGGATATGTAGTGATCCAGTTAGTCTCAACAAGTCCTGGTTTCTGGTTTGTCCACTGCCATCTTGAGCCCCACCACATGTCGGGGATGGCCATGGTTCTCAATGTTGCTGAAGACATGCAGAACCCTGCTCCTTCAGGGATGACCACATGTGGAGACTTCACTTGGTCTTTGGCTGACTTTAATCAGAAGCTGAGTTTTGATCCTACTAGAAGATCTGAGCAGGCTTCATCCACTTCCCCTTTGTACTGTGCCTGCATCACTACCACTGCCCAACTAGGAGTGACCATTGCTTTTTCAAGCCTGGGTTTTATCATGCTAATTATTGTGCCATGGATCTCATGCATTGTAGCATGCATCAAACTGAGATCAAAGTCGTACCCTTTTGAGCCATTGGCTGCAAAATCTAATGGCTATACCCTGTATGATAATTCACATGAGTAGTTATGCTTAAACTTATATCTATTTTAATTGTGATTTCAGTTTTTTTTCTATGTGCAATGATGTGTACATTATTCAATAATAATATAATGACCAGCACAGTATTACAAAACCAGAACACACTGGTTATAGGGTTACGGCAGCACAAAAAGATCTACCAAGATCATTGACTTGGGATATGGGAGGCAGAAGGACATGCAGTCGTGGAGCCAACCAGGAGATCGAATAAACCTGCTTGACAGTATTAGTGGGACTTGGGATTGATAGCCAAGCCTGGTCTATATATATAGAGGCCTGGACCACGTTATTGCTCCTGCCAAACAATCGTCAAGGATTAAGTGTCGTAACAGCAAGCCTTAATAGCTCTGGCAATTACTCACATTAATAATTACTTAGATAGCATGCAGTAGGTATACAGTGCTTGACCTCATTGTTATTTCACTGCTTAATTCTAATTCCTTATCATTGTGGATCCTGCTCACTGAAGGACAAACGGAACTGAAGTTCATTTGATGATCAAAACGATTAGTTGTGCCTGCTGGAGCTAACAATGTGCACTCCGTGCCTTCCGGACACATGCAGTTGACTTCATTTTGTGTTGCTAGGTATTTTGATTATAATCTCCTAATGTAATGTCCCACAATTAAGAAGAATTGTATATGCACTGATGGGATCACTTCATACATGCACTGGTGGATCACTTCATACATGCACTGATGGATCACTTTGTACATGCACTGATGGATCACTTCATACATGCACTTATGGATTGCACTTATGGATCACTTCATACATGCACTGATGGATCACTTCATACATGCACTGATGGATCACTTCATACATGCACTGATGGATCACTTCATACATGCACTTATGGATCACTTCATACATGCACTGATGGATCACTTCGTACATGCACTTATGGATCACTTCGTACATGCACTGATGGATCACTTCATACTTGCACTTATGGATCACTTCGTACATGCACTTATGGATCACTTCATACTTGCACTTATGGATCACTTCGTACATGCACTGATGGATCACTTCATACATGCACTGATGGATCACTTCGTACATGCACTTATGGATCACTTCGTACATGCACTGATGGATCACTTCATACATGCACTGATGGATCACTTCATACATGCACTGATGGATCACTTCATACATGCACTTATGGATCACTTCATACATGCACTGATGGATCACTTCGTACATGCACTTATGGATCACTTCGTACATGCACTGATGGATCACTTCATACATGCACTGATGGATCACTTCATACTTGCACTTATGGATCACTTCGTACATGCACTGATGGATCACTTCATACATGCACTTATGGATCACTTCATACTTGCACTTATGGATCACTTTGTACATGCACTTATGGATCACTTTGTACATGCACTTCATCATATACTACATTGTTAGACTATATGCCTCATGATGCACTTCAATTATAAATTGAACAGCTTAATTGTAAGTAATATGAAATACACCATTCATGGCCTATATAGTACAGTCAGGCATCTCCATGGTACCTAGAACTGAAGCAGCATTACCTTAATGCTGGACTGCAACAGAGAGCCTTTGCATAAGGTAGCTGCATGAATGCTGATCTTCGGAATAAACTGTGATCTTTCACCAAGCTCTCTTAAAAAGATGAGGGATTCGGGACCACATGCACCTAGGGTTTCAATGGCCACAGGCTGGAAGGAGCTAAGGTTAGCATATATTTCACTTGCTCTGCACTTCACCAGCCCACTTCACTGTCATTATTGCAAAGGTAAATAATTTTACAAGTGGCTTCCCATACCAAAGCTATTAAAATTCAATTTTCGTACAGTCATTTAATGAAACTGACCTAGTGCAACTTCCCATGCAACTCAGTGGTCATTATTCTACTAACACAACAATAGCACACTCAGTATAAACATCTTTTGAAATTTTTAATGCAAAGTTCATGCTGAATTGGCCAAAGAATTGCTGGATTAAATCAACAAATGTAAAGGCAATAGGTACACACCACGAATATTGGGTGAAACGATGTATATAACTACTCATGTGAATTATCATACAGGGTATAGCCATTAGATTTTTCAGCCAATGGCTCAAAGCGGTACGACTTTGACCTCAGTTTGATGCATGCTACAATGCATGAGATCCATGGCACAATAATCAGCATGATAAAACCCAGGCTTGAAAAAGCAATGGTCACTCCTAGTTGGGCAGTGGTAGTGATGCAGGCACAGTACAAAGGGGAAGTGGATGAAGCCTGCTCAGATCTTCTAGTAGGATCAAAACTCAGCTTCTGATTAAAGTCGGCCAAAGACCAAGTGAAGTCTCCACATGTGGTCATCCCTGAAGGAGCAGGGTTCTGCATGTCTTCAGCAACATTGAGAACCATGGCCATCCCTGACATGTGGTGGGGCTCAAGATGGCAGTGGACAAACCAGAAACCAGGACTTGTTGAGACTAACTGGATCACTACGTATCCCCCACCTGGGATAATGACAGTGTCCTTACGGAGTGTGGAGGGTGTGACCTTGATAGAAGGAGTGTACCCTCTTCTCCAATGCATTGTAGTACACAGCTGAGTGTTGAACTCACTGGTATCTGTTTCATCTGCGCTACAAGACATATCTTGGCTGGTGCCATTAACAAAGTCATTAGTACTGTCATAGCTACCATAGCCAACAGCAACAACAAAGAAGCTGTGACCATGAACATGGATCGAGTGTGTCTCCTGTCCGAAGTTAGCTAGAACTATTCTCACAGTGTTATTGTAAGGAATTGATAACATGTGCAGACATTCACAGCCATCACCACATGTGTATGGCTGAGAAGGACATACGAGATTAGTGAGGTTAATCATGCTACGTTGACTTTCGATTTGCAGTGGTTTTTTTGGTAGCTTAAAGATCCGTCCATTGATATTGTCAGGTAGGCCTGCCGCTCCACTGTACCCAAAGTTTAAAAAGTATTCCTGACCATTTGTGGGCTCATCGGACGGGAGGTCATTAGAAGGCGTTGGTTCCAACAGCTGTAGACTATTAATGTTTATACACGTGGTGTTATATGAAGGATGGAAAGATTTGAAGGGACAGTTTACAGCAATGCAGGGAGCGGAGGGAGTGCAGGAAGGAGGAGTGGAGGTAATGGTGACGTAATCCGTAGATTGTGGCTCAGTCCTATTGGAATAGTACAGAACAGCTTCCGCCACGTTCCCCAGAGACCGGTAAGGAAGGCCACCTGTAGTATTTACCTCCAATGTTTCCGCTCTTATCCAGTAATACTGTGCAGGGTCTTGATTGGCATTTAGTATAAATCCGTAGCGTTCGCCTGGGTAAACGATGACGTAATCAACGTTAATCACCGGCTGGACGAAGAATCCATCCGTTGAGATCACAGTTAGTTTGTGCTGATCGACAGAGACCTTGTATGCGTAGAGCATTTGAGCACCGACCAGTCTGAAGCGGTAACTTTGGCCGTAATTAACCCTGAAGGTAGAAAGCCTAGACTTGCCGTACGGCACATCACGATGTCGTCCCTTCCCATTGATCAAACCAGAATAGTAAGGAATTATTCCATGATCTGTACCATCGGGGAGCATGCTAGCTGTGTATTGATCGATGAGGGGACTGGGGAGGTCTCCAACACTAGAGGGGTAGTAAACCTCTTGAACAGAATTTTGCAGCGTAAACACGTCAATGAATGGACGAGGCCACCAATCGAGAAGGTTGATCGTATGCTGTTCAAGTAGATCGTTGTACGTGTGTCCCGCCTTCTTCTCCTGGACGATCAAGGTACCTTCCAGCCCATCCCCCCTCTGTCCATCAATATGGCCGTGGTAGAAGAACGTCCCGGAAGGATTGGCCTTGAAGATATATCGGAACGTTCCACCTGTGGTAATGGGACATTGCGATATAAACCCAACACCGTCCATCCATGGAGTGTTTCGTTGAAACTGCCCGTGCCAGTGGATTGTGACGCTCTGTCCCCGGATATTGTTGGTGACGTTGACAATGACCGTTTGATTCTCCGTCACGATAAGCGTTGGTCCGGGAATCCGTCCGTTTATTGCAATGTACGGTCTGAATGTCTTTCCGTCGACCGTGGCGGCTTCCGTATATCCTGCTCCGTAAATATTTCCATCGTAGGATAGCACTTGTCCACTTTCATCTATGTAATGGACGTACCCACCAACGGGGTTTATACTACCGTCTGCATTCACGGAGTACTTGGTGAACGTCTGAAGATAGAACACCTGGAGGTCGAATTCGCACACATCGGCTGTCTGCTCACAGCGACACGCAGGGGTAGAGTAGTCACAAGGGACGCGGTGAATCACTTGAAGGCTGGAGAGCCTTACCAAAAGCGCACCGGTTAGGAGGAAGGCTACCAGATGCATGACCTTTGCCAGGGCTGAGCGTTACTTCCGGTTAGCTGATACTATTCATCATCTCTGATGAAATCAATATAATCATTGCTACTAAACTGTATGCTCCTCTATGTCGATGCATGGTGACCTGCAAATGCCTGGTGATGTCTTTGATGTTCCAGCGCGCGGCTGCATTAACACGTAACGTATAGTCTTTTTTACATGACACCTCTATGCGAAAATGTAATAAAAACATTCTCTATCATATAGGATTGGAAGGCAATGAAACATGGTGTAAAAAGGAAGGAAACAAGGGTCTAATAAGAAGGGGAAATGTATAATAGTCCTATATTTTGCACACAAACATAATGTCCTACAAATGGGCGAAATATAGGACTATTCTTACTAGACCCTTGTTTCCTTCCTTTTTACACCACTATTGCCTTCCAATCCTATATGCCACCAGAGGATGTTCAGCACAATTTCTCAGTCCTGCATTAAAACAAGGTCTAGTTTTTTTTTTTTTTTTTTTTTTTTTTTTTTTGCAAGTATTGTGCCTTAACATAAACAGAGCGGGGGTGGTCGGCCGCTGTACCGTTTAAGTTTAGGCGGTATAGGATTGAATAGGTTGGACAAGCACTCATAAGAATTAAGGTTTCTCCTACATCGGCCAGTGTACCGAAGTATTTGGACACCTGTCACCTGTGCAAAAGAGTACGTAGCGCGTTTGATTAATGCACATGTACAATACTGTAGAGAAAGTGCGAACGTATTTAAATAGCCGTGCCCACTGCGCGTATTTTGAAGGAGGGCACTGTTGGTTACCTTCAGCCGGGTCCCCAGACGTGCGACTAAGTGTTGATTACATCGCACAGTTTCTTTTTACCGATTAATTAACCCGTTAGTATGCCTTTGTACAGACGGGTAAAGCGAAGGGCATATAAAAAGGCGTAATCGATCTGCTACATATGAAGGAAACGAATATCGACTAATCGCGACTAAGAAAAACATATTTCGACCAAAGGAAATTCTGAAATCGGTAACCTACTATTCTACTAAGTGCATAGTCGACCGAATAGGTAATCGAGAATAAGAGATTGACCTACAAAACCTGAAATCGGTTACACACCCTATTTAAAACTGATAGAAAAAATAAATAACAGAAATACCAATTTCGCAAGTTTTAACTCCATATAATGTTATTGATAGCAAGACACGCATGCTGCATATGCTGAGTTGCCTTTTTAGTTCTCAGAGTTATCAAGCAAACATTTTAATAAAAATACTTTCCGGCTCATCAATATAAGCGGAATATGACTGCGGATTAAAATTGCTCTACCAAGGTCACACAACTTCAGTATTGGAAACGTCACTGGAGAACCGGAAGAAGAAGGAGATGCTTTTTCAATGCATGCATGTCATGCAGGCACTTCTGCTTTTTTGATACAATTCGTTACTGGAGATTTATACATGCATGACATTAGTATTTTTTATGAGTCGAGTCCCTTTTATGTGCAAAACTCCCTATAGCATACTATACCGTCTCGCAGAAGTTTAAACGACACAAGCATGCATGTAGGTTCGTACCCCATGCTATAGGGCAAGTTTTTCAACCTGAGGCCTAGCTCAGTCAGTATACTTGGAGCATGTAAACATAGTCAGCATGCAAGGCCATAACATTAGTTATCCTCCGCGGCTAGTAGTAAGTCATGTGCATTTTTATGATGGTAACGGAGGTTGCAGGCTCAGTGATCTTACACGTACTTTATACATGTATATAGTTCCACAATCTCTATCCGGCGCCACATCAAAGTTTGCGCTGAAATAGCAGTACAGGGGTTTTTTTAAAAGTAATTTATAGAGCCATTCATTAAGAGCAACCGTTTTGTACTAGTACTTGTTCTGATCCTTCTGAATTAAGAGCTTGAGCTCGAGTCAGTCATGGTATATGCAATCATGAGATAATCAGAATTCACACTCATTGTTGGCTAAGTGGCTATTTGTTAACGGCTGTAATTTATTGCTGTCTAAAATCAATCAGTGTGTTGGCTACTGGCTAGCCAATATTAGCTGCTGATAATCATTCATAAATGCACTTTGGATCACTCCATACATGCACTTATGGATCACTTCGTACATGCACTGATGGATCACTTCATACATACATGCACTGATGGATCACTTCGTACATGCACTGATGGATCACTTCGTACATTCACTGATTGATCACTAACTTCGCACATGCACTGATGGATCACTTCGTATACATTCACTGATTGATCACTAACTTCGCACATGCACTGATGGATCACTTTACAACATAGCTGATGCATGTATGCATCGCCCGCAACAAGCACAGTGCTAAATCGATCGATTATTGAATCGACAGTAAAAATCAAACGAACTTGAGCTGGATTTACATGCGCTTATTTCAAACAAAATCGATTGATTGCTGACCTTGACATAATTATTTACAAACTGCATGAGTCTTAATGCCATGCGCCCGCACTGCAGAACAAGAGAAAAGAAAGCATTCAGCAGATGTTGATGGAAGACATGCTTTAAATCCGATTTGACGTGTTTGACTACGTAGACATATATATGTGTGCCGCATATAGTCTCCTCATATAATTATCCGGAGGCGGGCCCGGGACCCGCCAAACCAAGAAGCTAACCGGTTTGCACGAACACAGGTTTTTCATGCAGACAATGAACCGAACAATACGCACGCCCCCATTTATGATTACACGTGACAATATGCAATTAACTCGGCTTTATATGCGCGCTGGTATAAAGCTGCCAGGCTGTACATTCAATAGCACGCTCGCAGCATCTCCATGCTGCGTTTTTGAAAGACAGTGAAGAGATATAATAATGAGGGCGTATATTTCCGTGCAGGTCTCCCGGCTAATGCAGCTCGTTGCAATCCTCCTCCTACAGACGCTGGGACTTGCAAGCCTCAAGGCGGTACGGCACCAAGTCCCGTGCGACTATCGCACCGCTGCTTGCCGTTGCGACCAGACCGCCGAAGTCTGCGAATTTAACTTCAACATTTACAACCTCCAGACATTCACGAAATACGAGGCAAAAGACGGCGAGATAGACGAATTGAGAGGGTTCATTCACTACATCAACGAAAGCGGGCAGCTGGATTCGTACGACGGAAAAGTTTACGGAGACGGCTACACGGAGGCCGCCACAGTCGACGGAAAGACGTACAGATCATACATCTCCATCAACGGTCGGATCCCAGGGCCGACGCTCATCGTAACGGAAGGCCAAACCATTATCGTAAACGTCAAAAACACCATGAAGAACCAGGACATCACGATTCACTGGCACGGAATGCTTCAAATCAATACCCCGTGGATGGACGGCATGCCTTATATAACGCAATGTCCCATAACGACCAATGCAGTATTCCGGTACATCTTCAAAGCGGACAAGTCCGGAACCTTTTGGTACCACAGCCATGTGGAGGCACAGAGAGGGGACGGTGAGCAAGGAGCCCTCGTCATATTGGCGAAAAACCCTGACTCGGCGTACCTCGACCTGCCAGAACAGCACACCATCAATCTGCAGGACTGGTTCCCTCAGCCATTTTTGGAAGTGTTCACAACACAACACTCTGTGGAAGGAACGTTCTACCCTAGAAACGTCGGAGAGCTGCCCGTACCAAACCGCGATGTCTACACAGCCACGGTGCTACCAGACGGCTCAGTTCATGGCACGATTCCCTATTTTTCGGGTCTAATAAACGGGAAAGGCAGGCACCGCGATGTGCCGTACAGCAGGTCGATTTTGTCGACGTTCAAAGTGAAGTACGGTAAGCGGTACCGCTTTAGGTTGATAGGCGAGCAGTGGCTATTCGGTTACAAGCTCTCCGTCGATCAGCACAAGCTCACCGTGATAGCCACGGACGGGCAAGATATCCAACCCATTCGAGACGTAGATTACGTGATAGTACAGTCAGGAGAGCGCTACGACTTCATACTAAATGCAAACCAGGACCCTGGGAAGTATTATTGGATCAGGGCCGAAACGTTAGAGGTCAATACGACCAGAAATGGACCCCCGTTTCCCTCTCTTGGGAACAAGGTAAAAGCTGTTCTCTACTACTCCGATATGACAGAACCACGGCCGACGGACTACGCGAACATTGACAGCACTCAACCTTCCTGTAGGGCCAGCTCTCCGTGTACTGCTGTTAACTGTCCCTTCAAATCCTTCCACCCATCGTACCACATTAAGTGTATAAACATTGGCAGCCTCAAGCTGCACAAGCCAAGCCCCAGGGGTGACATTCCTTCAAACAGACCTTCACCTGGTCAGGAATACTTCCTCAACTTTGGCTATTCAGGACCACCAGGAGGTCCCAGCCTGCCTGACAACATAAATGGACGGATATTCATATCACCACCAGCTCCCCTACTGATCAAATCTCAACGTCTAACCCTGAACCTCCCCAGCCTCCTCTGCCCTCCCCAGTCAAATCCATGCACCAATGGCTGTATGTGCCTGAACATGTTGAAAATTCCCTACAACAAAACAGTGAGAATGGTCTGGGCTAACTTTGGGGTGGAGACTCATCCAATTCACCTTCATGGACACAGCTTTTTTGTTGTTGCTACTGGTTACGGTAGCTACAACAAAACAACCGGTTTTGTCAATGGAACTAGTCCAGATCTGTCTTGTCGTGAGGATGAAAGTGATAATACCAGCTTTAGTGAAGAGCAGTGTCCAATACTGCATTGGAGGAATGGACGCAGACCGTACATTAACGTGAGTCCCTTGACACTCCGTAAAGACACAGTCATCATACCCAGTGGAGGGTATGTTGTCATTGAGTTTCTGTCCACAAATCCTGGCTTCTGGTTTCTTCACTGCCACATAGAACCACATATGATGGAAGGAATGTCAATGGTGCTTGATGTAGCTGAGGAACTCCAAAACCCTGCTCCTCCCGGAATGAAGACATGTGGAGATTTTGTTCTGTCTCTGCGTAATTTTTACAAGAAGTTGGAGAACAACCCTTTAAACAAGCAGTGGTGAAACATGCAAAGATGTCATCGACTTTTTTAAAATTAATGCATTGGTTTTATACATGAAAAAAAAAAAAAGATTCTAGCTTTGAACTGTTAAAAATAATTGCAGAGCTAAAAATTAGAGTCCTGTGACTCAGTCTATCAACCATGCACATCTCGCTTGTAGCCAAAATACTTTAAAGAGGAATAATCCAATGTGATATGAAGCTTTCATTTTCAGAGGTCATTTCAGAACAATGGATTATGATATTGAGAGTATGAATAACAAGATACAATATCTAACCTGTTCCTTAGTAATTCTATACACCAGCAGTATAGCAGGGCTTCCAGATGGGAACCATAAAGATTTGACAATGGGGCAGGGAATTTGGCATGGAATGTGTGCAGTTATATCGTGTCAATAATAACTTAACCATGTTACAATGTGGCTGCTATACTGCCTACATCATATCTCCCTGTTCGCAGCATCAATGGACTGCAACTCATTCCCACCATCATGTCTTCCCTCCTCTGTTACCAATTGGGCTGTGCTCCTATGAGCCTCTCCGTATCTCTCTACCACCTCTGGAGAGAGATGTGTCCTTACTGCATCCACACTTATCCCCCACAACTGTTCCTGGAGTGCTTCATCCCTAGTGGAAATAAAAACTGTGAATTTAACGTATTCAGTGCACTGTGGGTGTGGCTACAAATCCATGATGGACAGTGTGCAATTGTAGACCCTTAGACTTTGAATATGCGTTAGGTCTCCTTTTGGCTGCTACAAACCTATATATGAATATTAATGTTTAGACTTATCTATGTGCACACTATTAGTAATTTGTCTACATGTATGTGTAATGTAAGCACATTTATAATACCATTCATCCATTGTTGGCACAGTTCAGGTTTTACCTTGCTATGCCAGAGGGCTCAACATTGTTTCCATCAGGGTCATAGAAGAATGCCTGTTGAGTGTTGAGGGCAGGATTGGCAGCACAGTTGACAGTGGAGAAGGCTCCTCTCATGGGTGTCTTCACTTATATTGACAGAAGGAAAAGGCCGCAGTATTGCAATTACCATCTTGACCACAATAATAACTTACAGAAGGGTTTCCCAATACTCCATATCCAAGATAGCACTGGGATGTCTGAAAGCCCTCGGCCAACATCTGTGGCTACCTGAAGTGCAAAGGTTAAAAACATATATCTTGTCATTGATATACTAATTACCTTTCCAGGATGAAGAGCACTGATAGTCACCCCAACACCTTTCAATCGCCTCTGAAGAGCATATGATGTCATTATCTATAAAGGAATATTAACCTTCAAACACGTGGCTTATATCTAGGGGACTGTTCTCACCATATAGAGCTTTGAGTTGCCATAGAAGGCTATTCTTGAATAGCTGACCTCTCCATTCATGTTGCTGGGGTCCAAAGTACCCCATGTGTACGCCTCAGAGGCTACATTTACAATCCTCACATCACCATGGCTACCCGCAGTTTCTGAAAGTACCGGCAGAAGTTCCAATGTCATCAGAAAATGACCTAAATAGTTGACCTAGATATGTCCACAAAAAGTGTGTGTATGGATACGTGTTATGGATACGTGTAAGTGTGCATGTGTGCGTGTTGTGCATGTTGTGCATAAGATGAGTATCTTTTCTGTTAGTAGGAAAACCCAGGGCAAACACATGAGAGTGCATCTCTTGTATACGGGTTGTGTGCTCACAGTGTGTTTGTTCGTAACCTCACATAAGTTCATACCCACTGATACACACACATGCGCCCACACATGCTACGTAAACACTACCTGATAATGCAGTTCATATCCATCAGCAGTCTTAGCTACAGAGCAAGGAAAGGCCGCGTGCAAGAAAAAAAGAGGGTTATGCTTAGAAATGGAGGGAGGTGTGTGAAGCAATGGGGTTAAATGCAGGTATGGGGTTGGCATTATTAGGGGATTGGTTTGTACTCAATTGTTGCCATGGACTAAACCTTACAGAGTGGTACAAATGCTACCCCAGCATTGTTGACAAGGATGTGCAGTGGGAGGTGCCTCTCCTTGAAGGCAGCTGCAAACTGTTTGGCAGACTGCAAAGAGCTGAGGTCCAACGACATGTACTCGACTTGCAGCTGCTTCCCTGGTAGCTCCGCCCCTACCTCCGCCTTCATCCTCTGGATGGCCTGGGGGGAGGCACATCTTTCATCCATAGCAATAACCAGACATCATATACAGACAAAGAACCCATACTTTATACAAGTGATAAAAACTGTCTCTACTTAACAACATACACATGACTAAGACGCGCTTTTTCAGAAGGTCTCAGTGTCAGGGCAGGGGCGGCAGAGGCTGGCTATGAAATCATTGTTGTATTGCAAATTGTTTATAAAATTCAAGGTTTTGAGTAAGGACAGTTGCGCCCACTCGAGAAAGAATGACATCGTGCCCTTCGCACTATAATTTCCAACGTAACGTACGTACGTCCGCGTAATTACTTATTTATAAACTCGGCCTAGCGCCTATTGGTTGCTAAGTACGCGTACCTAGCAACCAATAGGAACGACCACCTCCCACACAAACTTTATCCCACTCTGAATTCCACTTTTCCAGTCTCATTTCTCAAACACTCGTAAACAATATCTTGTCTCACAACTATGACTACAAGAAGAAACAGTCCTTGAGCATAAGACCGCTTTCCGGGATGGTGCTCGATTTGATGTAGCCGCTGATGTTTTTTGGGGGAGTCGTTTTGAGAGAGCATTCTTTGACGTAAAGGTTTTCAACCCCTATGCCCCCTCAAATAGACGACCTCACTATCTGCCTGCTACCGTTCCCATGAGGCATCAAAGAAACGAGCCTATGAGTGAAGGATCCTTGAAGTTGAGCATGCTTCCTTCACCCCACTCATCTTCTCTGCCACTGGTGGCTTAAGAAGGGAGGCCACAGTGGTCTACAAACGTATTGCTGCCCAGCTCTCAACAAAATGGGGCCACTCATATAGTTCAACCATGGCCTGGATCCGATGCCATCTTTCATTCTCCCTCCTACGCACCTCCATCATGTGCATCAGAGAAGCTCGATCATCTTTAGGCCATGCCTTTAACCACTCCACTGTTGACCTTATAGCAAAGGTTGCACAGGTCTCATCCAGTCTTTAGTTTGTTGACTGTCTACCACCTATTTTATATCACTGATTGTATATTAGTATACATGGTGTATCCAAGTTTACACTGTCGTACTAAGCGACCATGCTTGCCACAAAACCTACATGCCTGTACAGGTAATGTCATCACATGCAGTAGCAATTAAAGCAACGCTATTGTGGTTCAGGCCGAGAACATGTAGTTACTATCTGACAATAATAATTCCAAGAAGTAGTTGTATTGCGCTGGCATGTTATAGAGGTTGCGTAGTAACCGTATGTTAGAACATTATATATGCAGCATAGGGTAAAACAGTATTATTTTTAACCTATTGTAAGGGTCTCAGTCAGTTTGGAACCCTTTGTATTAAAATTACATCACACTAACGTAACCATGGCATATATGTGTTTTAAGCTGCTCTTGGCGGGACGCCACATGAGGATGCAAAGAGTGATCCAAGTGCGCGAACCTCTTCGTAAAACAGTCAACGAACGTGATTGGGAGCACAGGGCATGCATGTTTACTATTTGAAATCAGCCCGTGGATGCACGTGGGTAAAATTAACGTGACGTCATCTGTGCAGTACGTCAGAAGCATTGTGAGGGTGGGGGGAGGGGGGGGGGGGGGGGCAGCCCCCGTTCTCTCAGTTAGGGCCCGGGTTGTGGGCTAGCCTAGTAGATATTTAATGTTTTAATACCTTTTCTGCCTGACCTGTTCCCACGGGTTTCAAGAAGAGGGGAGGGGGTACTCACCTCTGTAGCTCTGGCTTCCGTCCTGCAGGCTATAATGGTGTGCGCCCCCATCTTAGCCAATGCTTTGGCCACCTCGTACCCAATACCAGTGTTCGCGCCTGTTACGATTGCCACTCTGCCCGAAAGGTCTGCTTGCGGAACTGCTACCTGTCCACCCATCTGAGGATATAATTTGTTCTATAAAAACGTCACCAGGTAGAATTGTTACCGTACCGTAAGAATGTCACATGCACAATTAATCATTACGTGCAATGATTTTTGAAGGGTGCTGCGCGTATTTTTCTCACAATGAAGGAATAGGGCATGCGCACTTGCCTGGAGAGCTAGCTCGAGGGCATTCATGTAGTTTAGCTTCCCCATCATTATTCATAACCGCTGTAAGGATTCTGGTCAGAATCGACTAGGGCATATGTTATGAATATAATTAAAGCGAATCCGTTGAATTCTGGTCTAGTATTCTACGGTCGAACCACATAACGTGCAAACCAGCTCGCGGGCATACCCAAAGTCGACCACAGCCACAGCCCCTTCCCGCTAGCGGTATTATAGGCAGCCCCGGGATTACACAAAACACGTGTATCCCATTATGGCGACCGTGTACGACACACGCTTCAACAAAGAATTAATACTAATTGGGCTCACCTCTTGAACTCGCTTTGGATTTCTTGGACTATCTAGCTATTGATCAAGCTGCCGACAGCCGCACGCAGCCTCAGTATCACACGCGATAGCACAATCACGTGACTGCTAACCACGCCTCTCATTACCCGTAAATTACGATCTTCGACCAATCAATTTTAGGGCGCCCTTTTTTAAAAAATGTACTTACGAGTACCGGATCAGTTCGTGTCTAAGTGCATGAAAAGGCGGGCTTCTAGTTTATTGGTTGTCAGGGCTGCGAAAGGCCAGCCGGCCTGCCAGGCCGGACCACGCCCCTCGTGCGAATACGTGCTTAAAGTTTTGTACATGTACAGATCAAGCTTACTTCTTGTTCAGAATTCAAATATTAATGTAATCGTGCATGAAGATGATACATCGATTGTGCAATAATAATAAATCATACTGAGATTGAGATGCGAATAAATATGGAACAGTTTATTATTTATAGCTCCGCATTGAGCAATAGCATTGGCTTATTTCTTTCGAAGCATCGAATATCCATTCATTGTGCTTTAGCATGATTGATGCCTCCAGCCGTTGGGGAAGTACAACTACTTGGCTCTTGAAACATTCCGCCCTCTGATGGAGCGGATGACGCTGGAATAGCCAGGTACTTTCGAGCGAGCTTTGCAATAGTGGTAAATTGTGTGTTATGCATTTTACACCATTAACCAAAGGGTCTAAATAGGCCATGACATCTACTGATCAGATCTCCGAGAGTCGAAGCCAAGCATCATATTCCTCCTTAACTGTGTTGCGAAGACTGCTTTACATACATTGTTGTTTATCCTTGTGATGCCGTTCAATGTGTCTAGACAAAGTGCAGTGTTCCCTGGAGAACGGCCTGTGGCAGTAAGCACACCACGCTTTATCTGCGTACTCCTTTGATGTATAAACCTTGAAGTACAATGAGACCAGACAGCGGATGTGTTTGCACTACTACAGTACTACTAAACCTTCGCAATGGCGTGAATCTCACGAGTTCCTCGGGATTGTGTTGCCACAGATCCGGGTTTGAACCAGGTTTGAGCCGCTGAGCAGATGGTACAGAAACCGACGGACACGCTTCGTTGATTGACATTAATAGAATAAATGATTGACATTTATACACTATAATTTCTACTAATTTGGCCTGCCAAGCCGATCTTGATCTGTCAGGCCGGATTGGCAGGTCGGCCGGCCTACGGCAGCCCTGGATGTATAATATAAACGCAAGGTTCTAAGTGTTAAAAAGCATTGGAAACGTGTTGATAATGCAGTTTTTTGGTTCTCATGGTTTGCCTGCAGAGTTTTAGTCACCAACGAGGCTGCAGCGAGTTCTCTCCGACCATGAAACTACCATTGTGGGGTGCAAGCATTACGGCTTGCTAGCATCATCTCAAACATGCTCGGGTTGTAACAAAGATATGCTTTGGATAAAATACGCTGGAATCAATGGCTATCAGTAAGTGGTATAGCCGCAGCATGCAATTACATATTACTATATCGGTACTAAGTAGATAAAAAGAGCGCCTTAAAATTGATTGGTCGAAGATTGCTCTCAGATTCGTAAAAATGTAATTTACGGGTAATGAAGAGGCGTGGTTAGCAGTCACGTGATTGTGCTATCGCGTGTGATACTGAGGCTGCGTGCGGCTGTCGGCAGCTTGATCAATAGCTAGATAGTCCAAGAAATCCAAAGCGAGTTCTAGAGGTGAGCCCAATTAGTATTAATTCTTTGTTGAAGCGTGTGTCGTACACGGTCGCCATGATGGGATACACGTGTTTTGTGTAATCCCGGGGCTGCCTATAATACCGCTAGCGGGAAGGGGCTGTGGCTGTGGTCGACTTTGGGTATGCCCGCGAGCTGGTTTGCACGTTATGTGGTTCGACCGTAGAATACTAGACCAGAATTCAACGGATTCGCTTTAATTATATTCATAACATATGCCCTAGTCGATTCTGACCAGAATCCTTACAGCGGTTATGAATAATGATGGGGAAGCTAAACTACATGAATGCCAGCTCGAGTGTTTACACCACATGGATACGACTAGCACGTGATTGTAGCCTTATATTCGATCTCCTTTCACACCTTTCCCCCGGCCCAGTTTGGCGCAGCCCGACCTTTAATAGCACATTTCAGTGCTAAGATCAGGCTATAGTCATCACCAATGACCAAGCATGTCAGGCTATGTAGTCATCACCAATGACCAAGCATGTCAGGCTATGTAGTCATCACCAATGACCAAGCATGAGACCTTTCAAATTACTACACTTTGAGGAAGTCTGTCAACTTGGCTGATCCACTTACACACACTACATCCCTGCCAATGAAGTCACGCACTGCATTATCCTTTTCCCTGAGGGCAACCTTACAGGAGAATTCTGTGGGGGGGGGGGGGGGGGGGGGGCTCAGTTTACTGATGCTTCCGAATTGCCTTCTATCCACAATACGTTAGGAAAGACATATTACCTCCTCAGAAAACCTGTTCACTGCATTAGGTCATGTGTGAACAGCCCATTGTGGTGATGCCAGAGCTAGGCATCTGCGTTCTTTTTTTTTTAAAATTTAGTGCCCAGAGATACAGTTCTTTATTTTAATGTGCGTAACCGTTCAGTTGCCACATGGTGACCCCCCCCCCCCCCCCCCCCCCTGTCATCTGCTTTTTGCACTTGTCTTGCACTGGGTTGCGCAATCCATCCACGTCATCGTGGATAATGAATGGTGTTGACTCTTAGTACGATGCATGCATGCAGAAACTATGGCATCCTAGCAGGAAACAAATCATCTCTGTTTAGGGCATTATCTATAAGTTTTGTCAATATATTAAAATACGAGCCTTTCTGCCAAAGTGATAAATTACCTGTGGTCTGATATTCACTTGCACTGCGTGCCAAACAAATTAATTTCCTACTACATTTGAAAGTGTCCCATTTACCACATATACAGTCATGGAATCCAGATTACCTGTTTTGTGCCAATTTTAATTGCTACAAAACAAGCACAGAAACATTTTGTTAATACTAGAAGAGGTGGAATCATATGGAGCATGGGGCAGGGAGGGGCAGCAGTGTTGTGGGGGGAATCATATGGAGCATGGGGCAGCAGTGTTGTGGGGGGAATCATATGGAGCATGGGGCAGCAGTGTTGTGGGGGGAATCATATGGAGCATGGGGCAGAGAGAGCAGCAGTGTTAACAATGAGGCGTGTTCAACATCAAGATCTCAAGCCACCTTTGAACTTCAAGACTGAAAACATTATATAGTAAGGATCAGGTCTAGAATATTGGTGTGACGTTGTAACCTGTTTAATAAACTGGAAGTCCCTTAATTTATTTGATGTTTTATATTAATTCAGTTTACCACAAACGCAATCTATAATAAAACAATTAGTGTGACACAAAACCCAACCAACCTAGTTCAACACTTGACATCATTAGCACTGGCAAGCCACACCAAACACTTCCACTTCAGACAAATGTAGCAGCAGTGGCACAGAATACTTCATCTAGTGGATTGACAGCATGCCTTATATAACACAATGTCCCATAAACAACCAACGCATATTCCGGTACATCTTCAAAGCGGACAAGGCCAGAACCTTTTGGTACCAAAGCAATGTTGAGGCACAGAGAGGGAACGGTGAGCAAGGAGCGAATGAATACATACAATAATCTATGTTAAACCACCAGCATGTTCCTTAGCAATTCTGTAAGCCAGCAGTAGAGCTGGGTTTCCAGATGAAAACCATAACAATTTGACAATGGGGCAGGGAATTTGGAATGTGTACAGTTGCATCATATCAGTAATCTTAACCATGTTACAATGCGACTGCTATTGTTCACTTTGCTTTGCAGTATCAATGGATTGCACCTCATTCCCACCATCATGTCTTCCCTCCTCTGTTACCAATTGGGCTGTGCTCCTATGAGCCTCTCCATATCTCTCTACCACCTCTGGAGAGAGATGTGTCCTTACTGCATCCACGCTTATCCCCCACAACTGTTGGAACCTGGAGTGCTTCATCCCTAGTGGAAATAAGAACTGTGAATTTAACATGTGTGTGTGTGTTGTGTGTGTGTTGTGTGTGTGCTGGAAACCATCATTGCTTATGGCCTAAAACCATTGTAACATCACAGCACAGTATTATAGAGCTCTTGCACTTTTGCTAGAGTGTAATGAAATGACTGCAGACAGCAATCAATACAGTGCAACTCCAACGTGCATACATGTATACAATACAGGCAGTAACTGCCTGCTTGACTGGTTGCAGTTGATCAGAGGGGAGCTGGTTCATTCAAAGTCACACACACACTCTGGGAACCTTGCGACATTATCAAACAACACTTCGGGATATGAGATGTCAAGAATAACATTAAAATGCATGAAAGGATTATTTGTAGGCAGCGGAATGCGCTACAGAAATATTTGACAGAAAAGCTACCATAAAAAGATTATAGCATGTGGGACACTGTGTTGTGGTTTGTTCCACTCAAACTATTACATCAGCAAAACCCGCATCATAACAATCATGCCTAATCATTGCTCTGACATCAGTAGAAAGGAATAGCAAGCACACGTAATCAGTGACTACCCATACACTATGATTATGAGGGCATCATTATAATTGCGCAGCCACAGAAGAAATTTACATATGCATAAATGTATTGAAATGCTCTCGATTTGAATCACGATAACTTCAGAATGATTAACGCTATCCCTGTCTTATGTTCAACACATCATACCATACCATATCTCTGTGATAGAAGTTATTTGTGTCCCTTGGTATGGTGCATACAAATCATGTTATCCCTACGAGTTCAAAAGTTAAATATCTTTCTACACAGAAGTGTGCAAATTGCTTTAAATTGGCATATATGTAGAGGGGTCCTGTCGCTATTGACCTGTCCTGTTTATATGACTTCGCCCATTATGAAGATATAGCAGTACAAAGTGCGTCCCCACACAATGCACGGCAATAATTTGGACCCGCCTACTAGACATTGAATGGGACACTGTCTGAAAAGTGCAATTACTTTTGCATAGCTATATCATGTGAAGTAAAAATTCACTAACAGGACAAATTAATAGCGACAGAACCCTTCTCTATATATGATAATTTTATAGCATCTCTATACAATGATATTTAACTTTTGAACCATATAGGTAACAGCATTTGTATCTACAGTAGGAGAAGAACCAAGGGGTAAAAATATCTTCTATCACAGAGATATGGTGTGGTATGAAGTGTTGAAAATAGGAAGGCAACGGCATTAATCGTTTCTGACAGTATAGTGATTCAAACAGAGAACATATTTTATAAGTGTATACTATATAAACGATATGAAATTTTTGTGTGAACTGTTCCATATATTGATACAAATAAACTTACCTATAAGTATGCTAATATTAATTTATGTCAACATTAATAATTGTGTTCATCCATTTTTGGTGCTGTACAGATTTTACCTTGCTATACCAGAGGGCTCAACTTTGTTTCCATCAGGGTCATAGTAGAATGCCTGTTGAGTGTTGAGGGCAGGATTGGCAGCACAGTTGACAGTGGAGAAGGCACCTCTCATGGGTGTCTTCACTTATATTGATAGAAGGAATAGTCAGTATTGCAAGGCGAAGCAATTGACCACAATAATAACTTACAGAAAGGTTTCCCAATACTCCATATCCAAGATAGCACTGGGATGTCTGAAAGCCCTCGGTCAACATCTGTGGCTACCTGAAGTGCAATATTTTCTTAAAAGGATACAAGATACGTCATATCATTGGTACCGTTCCAGGATGAAGAGCACTGATTGTCACCCCAACACCTTTCAATCGCCTCTGAAGAGCATATGATGTCATTATCTATAAGGAATAGTAACCATCAAACACCTGACTTCTATCTAGGGGACTGTTCTTACCATATAGAGCTTTGAGTTGCCATAGAAGGCCATTCTTGAATAACTGACCTCTCCATTCATGTTGCTGGGGTCCAAAGTACCCCATGTGTACGCCTCAGAGGCTACATTTACAATCCTCACATCACCATGGCTACCCGCAGTTTCTAAAAGTACTGGCAGAAGTTCCAATGTCATCAGAAAATGACCTAAATAGTTGACCTAGATATGTGCACAAAAAGTGTGTATGGATATCATAGTGTGTGTGTGTATGTGTGTGTGTATGTGTGTGTGTGTTTAGTGCGTATGTACACATAAGATGTGTTTCTTGTTCTGTTAGCTGGAAATACCTGTAGTAGATGTGCATGTGTACATGAGTAACTACAGATAACTAACTATAGGTAGCTATACATAACTGCAGGTAACTTAAAGCAATTATACTATAGGTAACTATAAATAACTATAGGTGAGTATAGTTAAGTAAGGTAACTAGGTAACTATAGGTAAGTGTTGAAGAGCATAATTGTTGGTAATTTGTTCTTTTGTCGTATTATTAGAAGTTTTTAACGTGAAAGCAGGGTGTCGTTATTGACTCTAACAAGGAGTAGAATCCTCTAAATTTTTGGTCCTTCGAGCCAGGAATCATTCCTGTCATCCGAATCACCCTCACTGACACTGATTCAACTCTCAGAGCAGTGGTTTGTTTCACCATATTTATAACCACACGCTCACTCGACTTCCTCCTTTTCAAACTACACCTACAGTGAGTCAGGAAGCTCTACCTTCACTTCAAAAAAAGGGAGGCATCACTCGCACTTCTGTCACAAAGATCGGTAATCATCTACAACAGAGATAATATACAGAGGGATTGGAAACACGTCACGTGTGCAATACTTTGGCTGGGCAGTGCATATAATTCATCCAACACTGTGTGATTCGCACCTCTTAGACGGGCGTAAGAAAGTGGGCGAAGAAGAAAAAGAAGATAATCTGGTCACCAGAACATGATTTGTCATAGGAATCGAATTCGTTCAGGCATGCCCCATCTGTGCTATCATTTTTGGGCATCTAAATATGTTCCATTGCATTGTTATAAATGTATTTCGTACAAAATGTGTTACGGTGGGAGGGCAGTTTTTTGTCCGACAGTATCTGCTCAGTCACAGCAGGTGTTTTAACGAAACTCGGAGTATGTAATGCAATAAGTGTGAAGAGTGGCGTGGAGGTATTCTTTTGTACATCGGCCTTACCAACAGAGTGATTTTGGGTATACTTTCTTTGTCCGACAGTTTCATCTATTCAGTGCACGCTACGTAATACAGACCTGAATTTCCTCATCAGTAGGTGGTTGGTAAGTGGCGTGACCGTATTTACATGAGCTAAAAACGCGTATGTGAGTGTATGCGCTTTTTCAAAGTTGATGGGAAAAGATAAATTCCGATTAGGACGTCGTCGGAAGAACAAGAAGCGTCTCCGCAGCGACGCTCGTACACAGCTTGTTTCAATTCCACGTCAGCTAGTCGCTGAACATGTGTCTCCGGGGCTTAGTGTCACTACTTCTTTGGATCGAGAACCGCAGGTATGTTTAGATGACTACTTTTATCAATGCATGTGTAATGGATATATTTGCATATGCACAGACAGCGTCTTGTATGTATAGTTTCGCTACCATGATCAGTTATATACGAAGCTGTAGTCCAATCAGTTGAACGTCCTGAACATTTCATTCGCCTGTTTAAACTGCTTCCATCATGGAGTATCTCGTTTCCTGGACCACCTCTTATCATTACCAAATTGCAAGCACTACACTTACTACATCTTCATCATCCTGCAACATTTTTATTTTCTTTGTCAATCACATCTGAATTTGGCTGGTCTATATCAAATAGAGTCGTCACTCCTGGTAAATGTGCACTCCTATCTTCTTTGGCACCAGTGGTTAGCAAAGTTAGGATGTGTTTTAGAGCTATTAAACAACTGCAAGTTCTGCGATAGAATTTCAGATCATGAGTTAGTGCACCACTGTTGTGGTCTAACATGCATCAATAGGTTAACATTTGAATTTTTTTTAGCTATGGAACTGGAACTTCATAGCCACTTTCAGGTACTTCAACAAGGGGAGATTTCATTGAACAAGCAACGTCAGCTATTAAGAGCAATGAAGATGTTCTGTTTTTTTGGTCAATGCTCAGTGCTGAGTGGGATGAGACCTCCACTACCAACGTGTTGGACAGAATAATTCATTTGTGGATTACAATTTGCGGATTTTCCTATGCAAGTGCATGGATTGAGAGATACAAAAATGCAAAGAAAATATCAACCCAAAAACCGAAAGGCCCCAGGAAACAATTGTAATAAGTGTAATTGTAATTGTTGTAATGTTCTGTCTTTTTGTAGTGTAGTTAAGATTTATATGTATCTTTGTTGTGTTTCTCAGTTGTGCTTTTACATAATATAAATATGAAATGTGAAATGTACAGTGGAATGGGAAAACTGCGGCATTTTGTACTCACAGAGATAATGTATTGGTTATACGCGTACTGGTCAGTCAACTTGTAAGGATTCAGGTGCGGATGGCAGGTGTTACCTAGCAACAATTGGCTCGTTTCCAATCCCTCTATATATTATCTCTGTCTACGAGTACTAAAAGACGACCCGAGTGCTCCTGATGTTGGTAATCATGCCTGAGTGCTCCTGATGTTGGTAATCATGCCTGAGTGCTCCTGATGTTGGTAATCATGCCTGAGTGTTCCTGATGTTGGTAATCATGCCTGAGTGTTCCTGATGTTGGTAATCATGCCTGAGTGCTCCTGATGTTGGTAATCATGCCTGAGTGCTCCTGATGTTGGTAATCATGCCTGAGTGTTCCTGATGTTGCTAATCATGCCTGAGTGCTCCTGATGTTGGTAATCATGCCTGAGTGTTCCTGATGTTGGTAATCATGCCTGAGTGTTCCTGATGTTGGTAATCATGCCTGAGTGCTCCTGATGTTGCTAATCATGCCTGAGTGTTCCTGATGTTGGTAATCATGCCTGAGTGTTCCTGATGTTGGTAATCATGCCTGAGTGTTCCTGATGTTGGTAATCATGCCTGAGTGTTCCTGATGTTGGTAATCATGCCTGAGTGTTCCTGATGTTGCTAATCATGCCTGAGTGCTCCTGATGTTGGTAATCATGCCTGAGTGCTCCTGATGTTGGTAATCATGCCTGAGTGCTCCTGATGTTGGTAATCATGCCTGAGTGTTCCTGATGTTGGTAATCATGCCTGAGTGCTCCTGATGTTGCTAATCATGCCTGAGTGCTCCTGATGTTGGTAATCATGCCTGAGTGTTCCTGATGTTGGTAATCATGCCTGAGTGCTCCTGATGTTGCTAATCATGCCTGAGTGTTCCTGATGTTGGTAATCATGCCTGAGTGTTCCTGATGTTGCTAATCATGCCTGAGTGTTCCTGATGTTGGTAATCATGCCTGAGTGCTCCTGATGTTGGTAATCATGCCTGAGTGCTCCTGATGTTGCTAGTCATGCCTGAGTGTTCCTGATGTTGGTAATCATGCCTGAGTGTTCCTGATGTTGGTAATCATGCCTGAGTGCTCCTGATGTTGCTAATCATGCCTGAGTGCTCCTGATGTTGGTAATCATGCCTGAGTGTTCCTGATGTTGGTAATCATGCCTGAGTGTTCCTGATGTTGGTAATCATGCCTGAGTGCTCCTGATGTTGGTAATCATGCCTGAGTGTTCCTGATGTTGGTAATCATGCCTGAGTGTTCCTGATGTTGGTAATCATGCCTGAGTGCTCCTGATGTTGGTAATCATGCCTGAGTGTTCCTGATGTTGGTAATCATTCCTGAGTGTTCCTGATGTTGGTAATCATGCCTGAGTGCTCCTGATGTTGGTAATCATGCCTGAGTGCTCCTGATGTTGGTAATCATGCCTGAGTGCTCCTGATGTTGCTAATCATGCCTGAGTGTTCCTGATGTTGGTAATCATGCCTGAGTGCTCCTGATGTTGGTAATCATGCCTGAGTGTTCCTGATGTTGGTAATCATGCCTGAGTGTTCCTGATGTTGGTAATCATGCCTGAGTGCTCCTGATGTTGGTAATCATGCCTGAGTGCTCCTGATGTTGGTAATCATGCCTGAGTGTTCCTGATGTTGGTAATCATGCCTGAGTGCTCCTGATGTTGGTAATCATGCCTGAGTGCTCCTGATGTTGGTAATCATGCCTGAGTGCTCCTGATGTTGGTAATCATGCCTGAGTGTTCCTGATGTTGGTAATCATGCCTGAGTGTTCCTGATGTTGGTAATCATGCCTGAGTGCTCCTGATGTTGGTAATCATGCCTGAGTGCTCCTGATGTTGGTAATCATGCCTGAGTGTTCCTGATGTTGGTAATCATGCCTGAGTGCTCCTGATGTTGGTAATCATGCCTGAGTGCTCCTGATGTTGGTAATCATGCCTGAGTGTTCCTGATGTTGGTAATCATGCCTGAGTGCTCCTGATGTTGGTAATCATGCCTGAGTGTTCCTGATGTTGGTAATCATGCCTGAGTGTTCCTGATGTTGGTAATCATGCCCGAGTGTTCCTGATGTTGGTAATCATGCCTGAGTGTTCCTGATGTTGGTAATCATGCCTGAGTGCTCCTGATGTTGGTAATCATTCCTGAGTGTTCCTGATGTTGGTAATCATGCCTGAGTGCTCCTGATGTTGCTAGTCATGCTCAATGCCTTATTGCAAAGCCACAGACATTAGCTGCTGAATTCAAGGTTCAACAACATAATGTAATTGACCTCATTGATGATGAAATAACTTGACTCACTATTGGAATGAAAAAACTCCCAACTACTATATTAGTGTGTCATGGATCCAAGACCTCCAATGTAGTCAACGTTGGGCTCAGAATTTCCGAAATATCTGGCAATATTAGACCCCTTTCAGATGATGATGATGACAATAACTGTCAACTATCAACCATCACACATGGATCATTTGTTACTTGAATGTTAGAACTCAAATTTGATACATGTTTGAGTGGCAGCAATACAGTAGTGCTGAATTTCTGCCTTAATGTTGCTTGCGTGACTTTGTCAATCTACGTGCTCAAGCTATGAATTTGCTACAACTGACGTTGGAAAGAGAAGCAGTAAGAATGAGACACCTGTGAAGAAAGCAAACGCTCCTATGAATCCTGTTGCCTCATTTGCAGCAAATACTGACTCCAAGAGTGTGAGTGAATTGTGTTGTTCGTAAGGAAAGGCACCGTCTGCTCCTTTGTTCAAAATACAAGGCTATATGACACACAATGAAAAATGGGCCACCTTAAAAACCCAGTAACATGTACCTGAATTGTATGAAACCAGGAAACACCACCAAGAATTGTAGATCATTACACATGTCATGTCTGCCAAAGACCTCATCATACCCTACTTCACACTGAAAAGAATGATCAGCCTTCATTGTCTACAATACAACCAACTGCTGTGTCCTCTCACATTTCTAACTGCCTGTGTCCTCTCACATTGCTACTACAGATTCAAGCAAACACATTGCTTATGACCTGCTGTATTCAAGTCAAGTTGCCCAATGAGATGTTGCTACAGCTCGTGCGCTGCTCGATAGTGCTTCCTTAGCATCGTTTGTGAGTAAAAGACTGGCCCAGGCTCTAAACATACCTCGTTTGCAACTAAATGCTTATATTTCTGGAATAGCTGCTTTGAACAAACCTCATCACCTCTCCAATCCATAACCAATTTCAGATTTCGATTTCTCATCCTAATGGCGAGGAAATAGATGTAGCTGCCATTGTTATTCCCAAAGTAACCTGTGATCTACCAGTCTCATGATCTCAACTGGGATCACTTGAGTGATATCCCTTTAGCCAATCCTGATTTTGCAACTCTTTCCAGAATACTTGGAGTAGAGATCTTTGCTGCCATGTTATTGGACTTATCTCGTCATACTTGTTCTGAATGAGGCAGATTCATTGTACCACTAGCCAAATGGTCAGGCTCAAACCCACTAGGTGAATCAAGCTAGAGCCCAAGCTGTTGACCGCTTCATACATTTGGAACGCTCCCTACCATCTAAAGGATCATTTCCAGACTTCAAAGCTGTTGATTAATATTTCAGTATGGGACATGCCGAAGCAGTTCCTGAACAAACCTCCACAACTTGTTTTCTATTTACCAATACATCTGCAATCAAAAAAGCACAACATCCAAGATACATGCAGTATTCGATCCCGCGGCAAAGACATAAACAGGAATCTTTTTAAACGACACTCAACTTGTTGGTCGAATGCACTCGTATATATTTGTTTGCATCACATCGCTTTAGTGGCTGATGTAATTCGAATGTAACATACTGAGGAGGTCAAAGATTTGCAAGGTTCTGTTCCAGCTCAATGGTAAAGATGTGTAAATCAAGTGGTGACAGTACGAACCAGTTCCGGAAATCTTTATACTTGAAAATTGCACCTCTATCATTTAAAGACAGACTGTCTCTGGCTGGGAGTGCATCATTAAGCGTATAATTATTGGCAATTTTTTCTTTTTTATATTATTCGTTTTAACGTGCAGTAAAGTATAGGTAGTTAACTGTAGGTAAGTACAGGTAACTATAGGTAACAACAGGTAACTGTAGGTAACTATCGAGAGTTACGTTAGTAACTCTCATATAGGATTTGACCCCGATTATGAATGTCATTAAAAAAACGCGACCCGCTTCTAACAAGACTCCCGACGAGCGGATGGCTTACCTTGTTATCGTCGTCGTACAAGAAGGCAACAACAAGCAGTTTCGTGTTTGTTTGATGTCACAAAACCGCGTGGTTGTAGAGAACAAAACAATTTTTGAAACTCGTACCCAGTCCCACGTATTTCTCGTTCTTCTTCTTCTTCTTCTTGTTCTTGTTCTTGACCACGCATAACTCGGGATAGGAACACTTTTAAGAAATGAAAATCACACCAATGGCTTCAGAATTTACTGGCATTTTCGCTTCTGTGGTCAAAACGTCTCGAGGCTACATGACATTTATCGGTGGTTGTGTTAGCAAATCACGTATAGCTTACTGCACTGACACGACTCGGATAGGTCCTACGTCGCTCTTTATACGAAGTACTAGCAGTACAAGTAAATAAAAAACATTCTCTATGAGAAAGTTGGTGGCATATAGGATTTGAAGGCAATGGTGGTGTAAAAAGGAAGGAAACAAGGGTCTAATAATAAGGGAAAATGGAATAGTCCTATATTTAGCACACGAACAACATACTATATCCTACATATAGAAATATGCTAAATATAGGACTATTCCATTTTCCCTTATTATTAGACCCTTGTTTCCTTCCTTTTTACACCACCATTGCCTTCAAATCCTATATGCCACCAACTTTCTCATAGAGAATGTTTTTTATTTACTTGTTTCATTGATTTTTATTCATACCCGATTATGAGCCGTACAGCATGTTAAGTAATCCATCTTGATATGAGAGGGAGGTTGTAAAGGTACGACATACCTTTGAGTGACCTTAACTCTTTTCGCCGAGCGAGATGCACGTTCAGGACTATGGCAATATCGCTGTCTTTTTTCAGGATCTGTACCTTGCACGTGAAGGCATTTTGAAAAAAAAAACTTACAAATTAAAGAGCGTCAATCTTACAACGATCGAATAACAAGTATGATTCTAATAGTACGCACGTGCACGTTATTATAACCGCCACAATTAATTACCACTACGTGTAGTGCCCAGACCATACACATTTGACTACAAGATGTATACTGCTAGTACTTCGTATAATGGTATAAAGAGCGAAGTAGGACCTATCCGAGTCTTGTCAGTGCAGTAAGCTTAACTATACGTGATTTGCTAACACAACCACCGATATATGTCATGTAGCCTCGAGACGTTTTGACCACAGAAGCGATAATGCCAACTAATTCTGAAGCCATTGGTGCAATTTTCATTTCTTAAAAGTATTCCTATCCCGAGTTATGCGTGGTCAAGAACAAGAACAAGAACAAGAAGAACGAGAAATACGTGAGACTGGGTACGAGTTTCGAAAATTGTTTTGTTCTCTACAACCACGCGGTTTTGTGACATCAAACAAACACGAAACTGCTTGTTGTTGCCTTCTTGTACGACGACGATAACAAGGCAAGCCATCCGCTCGTCGGGAGTCTTTTTAGAAGCGGGTCGCGTTTTTTTAATGACATTCATAATCGGGGTCAAATCCTATATGAGAGTTACTAACGTAACTCTCGATACATCAAATGTGTACGGTCTGGGCACTACACGTAGTGGTAATTAACTTTGGCGGTTATGTATTTTTAATAACGTGCACGTGCGTACTATAATCATTCTATCGTTTAGGTTTGACGCTCTTTGTAACTTAGTGAAGTTTTTTTTTCTCAAAATGCCTTCATGCACGTCAGGATAAGGAGAAAGCCAAACGACGAGCATAGTACCTCAAAACTAGAGACGACGTATTAGATTCAGCCCGAGCGGAACTACAAAGCAGAGCCTGAAAAGAAGCGGGCCTCTCAAACGTGAAAACTATCGAGCAGAGCCTGAAAAGAAACGGATCTCTCGACGCGCAAGGTATCGAGATGCGATTAGTGGGGGAGAGGGTGCTGTCTGCTTCTGGCCCGATACAAAATGCGTTTGTGGGTTCGATCGCGCTGGGGCGACAATTAATAACCTCTCTTCTATTTCGGCCGCCCCTTAAAAGCCCCCTCAGATCCTGAAAAGGAACGGACCTCTCGACGTGCAAGGTATCGAGCAGATCCTGAAAAAAGACAGCGATATTGCCATAGTCCTGAACGTGCATCTCGCTCGGCGAAAAAAGTTAAGGTCACTCAATGGTATGTCGTACCTTTACAACCTCCCTCTCATATCAAGATGGATTACTTAACATGCTATACGGCTCATAATCGGGTATGAATAAAAATCAATGAAACAAGTAAATAAAAACATTCTCTATGAGAAAGTTGGTGGCATATAGGATTTGAAGGCAATGGTGGTGTAAAAAGGAAGGAAACAAGGGTCTAGTAATAAGGAAAAATGGAATAGTCCTATATTTAGCACATTTCTATATGTAGGATATAGTATGTTGTTCGTGTGCTAAATATAGGACTATTCCATTTTTCCTTATTACTAGACCCTTGTTTCCTTCCTTTTTACACCACCATTGCCTTCAAATCCTATATGCCACCAACTTTCTCATAGAGAATGTTTTTATTTACTTGTAGGTAACAACAGGTAACTGTAGGTAAATATAGGTAACAACAGGTAACTGTAGGTAACTATAGGTAACAACAGGTAACTGTAGGTAAGTACAGGTACCTATAGGTAACAACAGGTAACTGTAGGTAAGTATAGGTAGGTATGCTGCGTAGCAAACACAGTCCCTTGTGCACATGTGTGAAATAGATTTGTTTATCACTAGTGCAGATGTGTTTGATATCCATATCTAGATGCACACACTACAAACACACACATGCGCCCACACATGCTACGTAAACACTACCTGATAATGCAGTTCATATCCATCAGCAGTCTTAGCTACAGAGCAAGGAAAGGCCGCGTGCAAAGACACAACATGTAAACGAATGAATGGAGGAAAAAGAAGGTATGTGAGGAGGATTTTGGAAGGGTTATGGGAGGGACCTTTGGTGCTGCTACTGTGCTTAGAAATAAAAATGTGGAACAATGGGGTTAAATGCAGGTATGGGGTTGGCACTATTGGGGGAGGGGTTTGTACTCAATTGTTGCCATGGACTAAACCTTACAGAGTGGTACAAGTGCTACCCCAGCATTGTTGACCAGGATGTGCAGTGGGAGGTGCCTCTCCTTGAAGGCAGCTGCAAACTGTTTGGCAGACTGCAAAGAGCTGAGGTCCAACGACATGTACTCTACTTGCAGCTGCTTCCCTGGTAGCTCCGCCCCTACCTCCGCCTTCATCCTCTGGATGGCCTGAAGGAAGAGGGAAGTGAAGTTTGAAGGAGGGGTAGGGAAAGGTGTTTTCTAGCGAGGGGGTAAGGCTATTAATATGCAATGACATGGGCATAGCAGATCAAGGTAATGCCCATTTTCATTATTGCTTGTGTTTTATGCGTGCTGAAATTTTATGTGTGCCCACTTAAATTAGATCTATTTAAATAGTTGCCAGCCGGCTCTCTTTAGGGGTGTACAAACCTAGCAATGTCTACAAAATAAATATTAATTTATTTCTGCTCAGTAAAGTTGGAGGGAGATAAATACCTACCCCTCTTTGCCCCTCCCATCCACCCCCTCCCCCCCTCCCCCCCCCAGACTCCCTCTCAACAATGTGGAGGCATGGAGACACTTTCTTTGTATGCTCATAAAGCAAGTTAAGGGGCTGTACACGCTAAGGGGGGGGGGGGGGGGGGGGATCAGCCAGTGTGACGATGTATACATTCAGCATACATCAGTATGGGATAATGTGTGACAAGGGGGGGGGGGGGGGGTCCATAATGGTCAAATATAGCGTGACGTAATTTACCCTAAGGAGTGATATTCTTGATCATGTAATTTATTTATTGTATTACTGTGCACCAACGTGGCGGATCCTTTGATTTGTGACGTATGTCAGAATACGGAGCGGAGCGGTCACATGACACATGAAATGGCAATGCGTGAGGGGAGACGACAGTGAGACGTTGTCATCGTCGGTGAACGGGTGAATGGATCACGGAGTCCCTTGTATCAAAATGTATAGACCAAGGTTGGGGGAGGGGGTACTCACCTCTGTAGCTCTGGCTTCCGTCCTGCAGGCTATAATGGTGTGCGCCCCCATCTTAGCCAATGCTTTGGCCGCCTCGTACCCAATACCAGTGTTCGCGCCTGTTACTATTGCCACTCTGCCCGAAAGGTCTGCTTGCGGAACTGCTACCTGTCCACCCATGTGTACAATCTTAATAATCTAATTACCACTTTTAAGTCTGGGCACGAGTTATTCATACAAATACAATGCTAAATTAAAAAGACCTGCCCCCTAGCCTGGTCAGAGGTGTCCACTGGTCCTGTCCCCTAGCCTGGTCATAGGTGTCCACTGGTCCTGCCCCCTAGCCTGGTCAGAGGTGTCCACTGGTCCTGTCCCCTAGCCTGGTCAGAGGTGTCCACTGGTCCTGCCTCCTAGCCTGGTCAGAGGTGTCCACTGGTCCTGCCCCCTAGCCTGGTCAGAGGTGTCCACTGGTCCTGCCCCCTAGCCAGGTCAGGGGTGTCCACTGGTCCTGCCCCCTAGCCTGGTCAGAAGTGTCCACCGGTCCTGCCCCCTAGCCTGGTCAGAGGTGTCCACTGGTCCTGTCCCCTAGCCTGGTCAGAGGTGTCCACTGGTCCTGCCCCCTAGCCTGGTCAGAGGTGTCCACTGGTCCAGCCCCCTAGCCTGGTCAGAGGTGTCCACTGGTCCTGCCCCCTAGCCTGGTCAGAGGTGTCCACTGGTCCTGCCTCCTAGCCTGATCAGAGGTGTCCACTGGTCCTGCCCCCTAGCCTGGTCAGGTGTCCACCGGTCCTGCCCCCTAGCCTGGTCAGAGGTGTCCACTGGTCCTGTCCCCTAGCCTGGTCAGAGGTGTCCACTGGTCCTGCCCCCTAGCCTGGTCAGCGGTGTCCACTGGTCCTGCCCCCTAGCCTGGTCAGGGGTGTCCACTGGTCCTGCCCCCTAGCCTGGTCAGAGGTGTCCACCGGTCCTGTCCCCTAGCCTGGTCAGAGATGTCCACTGGTCCTGCCTCCTAGCCTGGTCAGAGGTGTCCACTGGTCCTGCCCCCTAGCCTGGTCAGAGGTGTCCACCGGTCCTGCCCCCTAGACTGGTCAGAGGTGTCCACTGGTCCTGCCCCCTAGCCTGGTCAGAGGTGTCCACCGGTCCTGTCCCCTAGCCTGGTCAGAGGTGTCCACTGGTCCTGCCTCCTAGCCTGGTCAGAGGTGTCCACTGGTCCTGCCCCCTAGCCTGGTCAGAGGTGTCCACCAGTCCTGCCCCCTAGCCTGGTCAGAGGTGTCCACTGGTCCAGCCCCCTAGCCTGGTCAGAGGTGTCCACTGGTCCTGCCCCCTAGCCTGGTCAGAGGTGTCCACTGGTCCAGCCCCGTAGCCTGGTCAGAGGTGTCCACTGGTCCTGCTCACTAGCCTGGTCAGAGGTGTCCACTGGTCCTGCCCCCTAGCCTGGTCAGAGGTGTCCACTGGTCCTGCCCCCTAGCCTGGTCAGAGGTGTCCACTGGTCCTGCCTCCTAGCCTGGTCAGAGGTGTCCACTGGTCCTGCCCCCTAGCCTGGTCAGAGGTGTCCACTGGTCCTGCCCACTAGCCTGGTCAGGTGTCCACTGGTCTTGTCCCCCTAGCCTGGTCAGAGGTGTCCACTGGTCCAGCCCCGTAGCCTGGTCAGAGGTGTCCACTGGTCCTGCTCACTAGCCTGGTCAGGTGTCCACTGGTCCTGCCCACTAGCCTGGTCAGGTGTACACTGGTCTTGTCCCCCTAGCCTGGTCAGGTGTCCACTGGTCCTGCCCCCTAGCCTGGTCAGAGGTGTCCACTGGTCCTGCCTCCTAGCCTGGTCAGAGGTGTCCACTGGTCCTGCTCCCTAGCCTGGTCAGAGGTGTCCACTGGTCCTGCCCCCTAGCCTGGTCAGAGGTGTCCACTGGTCCAGCCCCCTAGCCTGGTCAGAGGTGTCCACTGGTCCTGCCCCCTAGCCTGGTCAGAGGTGTCCACTGGTCCTGCCCCCTAGCCTGGTCAGAGGTGTCCACTGGTCCTGCCTCCTAGCCTGGTCAGAGGTGTCCACTGGTCCTGCCCCCTAGCCTGGTCAGAGGTGTCCACTGGTCCTGCCCCCTAGCCTGGTCAGAGTTGTCCACTGGTCCTGCCCCCTAGCCTGGTCAGAGGTGTCCACTGGTCCTGCCCCCTAGCCTGGTCAGAGTTGTCCACTGGTCCTGCCTCCTAGCCTGGTCAGAGGTGTCCACTGGTCCTGCCCCCTAGCCTGGTCAGAGGTGTCCACTGGTCCTGCCCCCTAGCCTGGTCAGAGGTGTCCACTGGTCCTGCCCCCTAGCCTGGTCAGAGGTGTCCACTGGTCCTGCCCCCTAGCCTGGTCAGAGGTGTCCACTGGTCCTGCCCCCTAGCCTGGTCAGAGGTGTCCACTGATCCTGCCCCCTAGCCTGGTCAGGTGTCCACTGGTCCTGCCCCTAGCCTGGTCAGAGGTGTCCACTGGTCCAGCCCCCTAGCCTGGTCAGAGGTGTCCACTGGTCCAGCCCCCTAGCCTGGTCAGAGGTGTCCACTGGTCCTGCTCACTAGCCTGGTCAGGTGTCCACAGGTCCTGCCCACAAGCCTGGTCAGGTGTCCACAGGTCCTGCCCACTAGCCTGGTCAGAGGTGTCCACTGGTCCTGCCCCCTAGCCTGGTCAGAGGTGTCCACTGGTCCTGCCCCCTAGCCTGGTCAGAGGTGTCCACTGATCCTGCCCCCTAGCCTGGTCAGGTGTCCACTGGTCCTGCCCCCTAGCCTGGTCAGAGGTGTACACTGGTCCTGCCCCCTAGCCTGGTCAGGTGTCCACTGGTCCTGCCCCCTAGCCTGGTCAGAGGTGTACACTGGTCCTGCCCCCTAGCCTGGTCAGGTGTCCACTGGTCCTGCCCCCTAGCCTGGTCAGAGGTGTCCACTGATCCTGCCCCCTAGCCTGGTCAGAGGTGTCCACTGATCCTGCCCCCTAGCCTGGTCAGGTGTCCACTGGTCCTGTCCCCTAGCCTGGTCAGGTGTCCACTGGTCCTGTCCCCTAGCCTCGTCAGAGGTGTCCACCGGTCCTGCCCCCTAGCCTGGTCAGAGATGTCCACTGGTCCTGCCTCCTAGCCTGGTCAGGGGTGTCCACTGGTCCAGCCCCCTAGCCTGGTCAGAGGTGTCCACTGGTCCTGCCCCCTAGCCTGGTCAGGTGTCCACTGGTCCTGCCCCCTAGCCTGGTCAGAGGTGTCCACTGGTCCTGCCCCCTAGCCTGGTCAGAGGTGTCCACTGGTCCTGCCCCCTAGCCTGGTCAGAGGTGTCCACTGGTCCTGTCCCCTAGCCTGGTCAGAGGTGTCCACTGGTCCTGCCCTCTAGCCTGGTCAGAGGTGTCCACTGGTCCTGTCCCCTAGCCTGGTCAGTAGTGTCCACTGGTCCTGCCCCCTAGCCTGGTCAGAGGTGTCCACTGGTCCTGCCCCCTAGCCTGGTCAGTAGTGTCCACTGGTCCAGCCCCCTAGCCTGGTCAGAGGTGTCCACTGGTCCTGCCCCCTAGCCTGGTCAGGTGTCCACTGGTCCTGCCCCCTAGCCTTGTCAGAGGTGTCCACTGGTCCTGCCCCCTAGCCTGGTCAGAGATGTCCACTGGTCCTGTCTCCTAGACTGGTCAGAGGTGTCCACTGGTCCTGTCCCCTAGCCTGGTCAGAGGTGTCCACTGGTCCTGCCTCCTAGCCTGGTCAGAGGTGTCCACCGGTCCTGCCCCCTAGCCTGGTCAGAGGTGTCCACTGGTCCTGCCCCCTAGCCTTGTCAGAGGTGTCCACTGGTCCTGCCCCCTAGCCTGGTCAGAGATGTCCACTGGTCCTGCCTCCTAGCCTGGTCAGAGGTGTCCACTGGTCCTGTCCCCTAGCCTGGTCAGAGGTGTCCACTGGTCCTGCCTCCTAGCCTGGTCAGAGGTGTCCACTGGTCCTGCCCCCTAGCCTGGTCAGAGGTGTCCACCGGTCCTGCCCCCTAGCCTGGTCAGAGTTGTCCACTGGTCCTGCCCCCTAGCCTGGTCAGAGGTGTCCACTGGTCCTGCCCCTAGCCTGGTCAGGTGTCCACTGGTCCTGCCCACTAGCCTGGTCAGGTGTCCACTGGTCTTGTCTCCCTAGCCTGGTCAGAGGTGTCCACTGGTCCTGCCCCCTAGCCTGGTCATAGGTGTCCACTGGTCCTGCCCCCTAGCCTGGTCAGAGGTGTCCACTGGTCCTGCCCCTAGCCAGGTCAGATGTGTCCACTGGTCTTGTCCCCTAGCCTGGTCAGAGGTGTCCACTGGTCCTGTCCCCTAGCCTGGTCAGAGGTGTCGACTGGTCCTGCCTCCTAGCCTGGTCAGAGGTGTCCACTGGTCCTGCCCCCTAGCCTGGTCAGAGGTGTCCATTGGTCCTGCCCCCTAGCCTGGTCAGAGGTGTCCACTGGTCCTGCCCCCTAGCCTGGTCAGAGGTGTCCACTGGTCCTGCCCCCTAGCCTGGTCAGAGGTGTCCACCGGTCCTGCCCCCTAGCCTGGTCAGAGTTGTCCACTGGTCCTGCCCCCTAGCCTGGTCAGAGGTGTCCACTGGTCCTGCCCCTAGCCTGGTCAGGTGTCCACTGGTCCTGCCCACTAGCCTGGTCAGGTGTCCACTGGTCTTGTCTCCCTAGCCTGGTCAGAGGTGTCCACTGGTCCTGCCCCCTAGCCTGGTCATAGGTGTCCACTGGTCCTGCCCCCTAGCCTGGTCAGAGGTGTCCACTGGTCCTGCCCCTAGCCAGGTCAGATGTGTCCACTGGTCTTGTCCCCTAGCCTGGTCAGAGGTGTCCACTGGTCCTGTCCCCTAGCCTGGTCAGAGGTGTCGACTGGTCCTGCCTCCTAGCCTGGTCAGAGGTGTCCACTGGTCCTGCCCCCTAGCCTGGTCAGAGGTGTCCATTGGTCCTGCCCCCTAACCTGGTCAGAGGTGTCCACTGGTCCTGCCTCCTAGCCTGGTCAGAGGTGTCCACTGGTCCTGCCCCCTAGCCTGGTCAGAGGTGTCCACTGGTCCCGCCCCCTAGCCTGGTCAGAGGTGTCCATTGGTCCTGCCCCCTAGCCTGGTCAGAGGTGTCCACTGGTCCTGCCTCCTAGCCTGGTCAGAGGTGTCCACTGGTCCTGCCCCCTAGCCTGGTCAGAGTTGTCCACTGGTCCTGCCCCCTAGCCTGGTCAGAGGTGTCCACTGGTCCTGCCCCCTAGCCTGGTCAGAGTTGTCCACTGGTCCTGCCCCCTAGCCTGGTCAGAGATGTCCACTGATCCTGCCCCCTAGCCTGGTCAGGTGTCCACCGGTCCTGCCCCCTAGCCTGGTCAGAGTTGTCCACTGGTCCTGCCCCCTAGCCTGGTCAGAGGTGTCCACTGATCCTGCCCCCTAGCCTGGTCAGGTGTCCACTGGTCCTGCCCCTAGCCTGGTCAGGGGTGTCCACTGGTCCTGTCCCCTAGCCTGGTCAGAGGTGTCCACTGGTCCTGTCTCCTAGCCTGGTCAGAGGTGTTATGTCGATCGATGACCAAAGGCTGTCGATAAATTTATCACTCATTTTTGACTCATTTGGCGTTCCATAGGAAACAATGCCAAGCTTCTTGGGGATGATAGAACCCTCTAATAATATACTTTACCCAACAATTGACGCAAAAGTTGGTTCGACACAATAGGTATTTGATTTTCACGGATCCGGTGTTAAAGAGCCATTACGGGTTAGAACTAAGCAGGGAAGGTTGACTCAACAGGTCTGTTGCCTTTTCTCATCCTGCTTATTAATTCATTGATATGCACAATGCGTTTACTTTAGTGTAGTGCCCACTTCCCTCATTTGGCTCTGTGGTGCTATGGCCAGCACCCTACTGCGTGACATCCGATGGGGATTATCAGCTCGGAAACTGGTGTCCAGCAGGGTGACCCACTTGGCCCCATGTTCTTCTGTCTTGTCCTGCACAAAGTGGCTACAGCCTATGCTACTGATGATGTATGTTCTAGTCTGCTGTTCCACAAATGGTACATTGATGATGGTGTGGTTGCAGGGCCTAAGCCTAGAGTCCAGGAGCTGGGTCCTCCATTAGGTCTTTTTGTCAATGAAGATAGGCTCATTTCAATCTCTCATGAAAAATTCTGGTGTTCTGAACTTTGAGATTCATGGGGCTCCAGTTGGAGATAATCTTTTGTGCCAAGTTTGATGCAAAAAAACGAGCTGTTGCATGTGGTGACGAAACTGATAGCTGATGTGCTTCGTCAGGCAAAGAGGCCTTGTCTAGTAATTCCCCTATGTTGTGGTTTTCAATTCTACCAGATAGGTCCTTCATGTGCATGCCCTACCTGACAGTGATTTCAACATGATCCAATACTAATGACATCATCAGAGGAAGCAAATACTAATGACATCATCAGAGGAAGCAAATACTAATGACATCATCAGGGGAAGCAAATACTAATGACATCATCAGGGGAAGCAAATACTAAGGGGTGACAAGTTCAAGTTCATTAAACTGTTTAACAGATACATCTAGGTGCTTGCAAGATGAACAAAAACTGGAAGCACTCAAGGATGAAATGTAGGCAGCTGATGAATGTTTAGCTAGACTACGGAGCCCAAGACCCCCTCTCTGCTTAAGCTGAGTTGGGCTTGTTTCCATGTGACATTTGGTGTATCTATCGCAGTGCATGCAGAAAAGCAAGGGAACAAGGCTTCTGATTGAAAAGGACAAATGAAATAGACCTATATTAGCAACATGTTGTCATATTTAAATGTGCGTGCTAATATATGTCTATTTCATTTTTCCTTTTCAATCAGAAGCCTTGTTCCCTTGATTTTTACACCACCATTGCCTTTGCAACCAACCATGTAGAGAATGTTTTTATCACTTTTACATAATAAACCTCTTGGACAAATCACAGGATGGCTGCCCACAAGTCTCTCTTTTGCTAACCGATCTTTGTCTACGTGGGCCTTGCACCAAGTGGAGGAGTGGAGTTGGTATACAGGTCTGCCAACAGAGTTATCAAGTTTTGATTAACACTTTCCTTTGGATTTATTATTTATTTATTTTTATTTTTTATTTTTTTAAACAGTGATAAATATAAATGTTAATATACGTGCAAGTGCTTTGAAGTTACTGACCCAACTGAGTGAGGTTGGCTCAGCAGACCCTCAAGTTGCCCTGCTGTTGTTGCGTCAGTGTGGTGGTTTTTGCAAATTGGTGCACTTGTCAAGATCAACTCCTCCTTCTTTAGTGGCTGACGCTTTGAGATTGTACAATGATGATGTTTGCCAGTGCTTCACAGACGCTTGGCAACAGGCCCAACTTAGCCTAAGTAGAGGTGGCCTTGGACTGCGTTGCCTATCACACCACTCTTCAGCTGCCTATATTGCTTCCCTCACAGCCTCGGACAGTGGTTCTAACACCAATCACCACTTGTTACTATCCATACAACTCTACAACTCCCTAGTTCCGGTTACTGAGGCTGTTTCAATGGAAGCAGTTTTGGAATTACCAGGCCACCAATAAGTTCTGTCCAGCAAACTTGAAGATCATCAATTCAGGCTGCTCTTCCAATCTCTATCTCTGCCTAATAGAGCATGACTTCTATCTGCCTCTTCTCCCCATGCTTCTGCATGGCTCCAGGTTGTTCCAGCTCCTGGGCTCAATCTCCACCTTGACCCATCAGAGTTTCAAGCTGGTATAAAGTGGTGGTTAGGTATTGATTCCTCTCAAGGTGCCAACTGTCCATTCTGTTCCTCACACTGTCTGGACCCCTTAGGTCATCATGCATTAACATGCAAGTACAGGGGTGAGGTAGTCTCCCGCCACAACAGGCTTTGAGATGTGTTTCTGGAGACTTGCAGGCGAGCCTGCATTGGTGCCTGTGTTGAAGCAGGGAGTGATCTTGGGCGTGACCAACGTCGTACACGACCTGCTGATGTTCTGGTCCCTGACTGGATGTTAGGCAAGCCAGCTGCATTTGACATTACTGTCACATCACCGCTTAACCCAAGTACCTTTACTGAAGGCAGGGTCAGCAGCCTTGGCAGCTGAACAGCGGAAGCATAACGCCAATGATGAGAAATGTTCTGAGCTTGGATGGAAGTGTGTCCCACAAGCTGTGGAGAGCTATGGGTGTTGGGGTACAGAAGCTAGGCAGCACCTGGCACGATTGGCTTCTTGTCTTGCTACTCGCTACAATATCTCGAAGTCCCAGGCTACCTCCAGTTTGTACGGGAGTCTCAACTTGACCCTGGGGAGGTGCAAACGTTCGAGCATTGCTGTCCCATCCAATGTCCTTTCAAGACACCTGTTAGATAGTGTGTTACATAATAATCCTGTACGAGCATTTATTCCCATTTGTGTATCTATAGCTAATAATTAAATATATATTGATATTTATTTATTTTTAAGCCGCCAGAGCTACAGAGCTGAGAAAGCATGAGGCAAATGATGGGAAGTGCAGGGAGCTTGGGTGGGTCTGTGTCCCCATAGTCGTTGAAGCTTATGGGGCTTGGGGTGCTGAAGCCATGGAGTCATTGTCGTGTCTGGCCTCTCGCCTAGCAACCAGTTCAAACAAGGCAAAGGCAGCTGTCCTCAATAGCCTGTATGGCAGGCTAAATCTTAACCTTGTTAAAAAAAAATGCCACTGCAATGCTGTCTAGATGCTTTGCCTCGGACATGTACACTGTTTAGATCAGGTAGTTTCTTATTTTATTATGATACGTCATGTTATAATTTTCACTATTAAAAGTATAAAATTAAAAAATGATTATTATTGAACAAGAGAATACATTTATGTTCCAACTATATGTCATATAATACAGATCTAAGCTAGTACTCCACACATATATAAACAACAAACCACTAGGATGCAGAAGGCGAGGTGTCCAACAGCCAGTTGCCAATGAACAGGACAACAAGGCTCTGGCATTCACTCTGACTAATACCAGGTTTAACCTGCCATAGAGAGTCATATTGTCTCCAAATTTTAAATCTGGCATGTTTACCCTTTCCACCACAGTGGCTTGACACTCAAGTACTGGGGAGGACGAAGTCCCAGATATCCTAAGAGGCTATAAGGGCATATGAGGCTAGAGGAGCTTATGAGGCTAGAGGGGCATATGAGGCTAGAGGGGCATATGAGGCTAGAGGGACATATGAGGCTAGAGGGGCATATGAGGCTAGAGGGGCATATGAGGTTAGAGGAGCATATGAGGCTAGAGGGGCATATGAGGCTAGAGGAGCTTATGAGGCTAGAGGGGCATATGAGGCTAGAGGGGCATATGAGGCTAGAGGGACATATGAGGCTAGAGGGGCATATGAGGCTAGAGGGGCATATGAGGTTAGAGGAGCATATGAGGCTAGAGGAGCTTATGAGGCTAGAGGGGCATATGAGGCTAGAGGGGCATATGAGGCTAGAGGGACATATGAGGCTAGAGGGACATATGAGGCTAGAGGGACATATGAGGCTAGAGGAGCATATGAGGCTACAGGGGCATATGAGGCTAGAGGGACATATGAGGCTAGAGGGGCTTATGAGGCTAGAGGGGCATATGAGGCTAGAGGGGCTTATGAGGCTAGAGGGACATATGAGGCTAGAGGGACATATGAGGTTAGAGGGGCATATGAGGCTAGAGGGGCATATGAGGTTAGAGGGACATATGAGGCTAGAGGGGCATATGAGGCTAGAGGGGCATATGAGGCTAGAGGGGCATATGAGGCTAGAGGGGCATATGAGGCTACAGGGGCATATGAGGCTAGAGGGGCATATGAGGTTAGAGGAGCATATGAGGCTAGAGGAGCTTATGAGGCTAGAGGGACATATGAGGCTAGAGGGGCATATGAGGCTAGAGGGGCATATGAGGCTAGAGGGGCATATGAGGCTAGAGGGGCATATGAGGTTAGAGGGGCATATGAGGCTAGAGGGGCATATGAGGTTAGAGGAGCATATGAGGCTAGAGGAGCTTATGAGGCTAGAGGGACATATGAGGTTAGAGGGGCATATGAGGTTAGAGGGGCATATGAGGCTAGAGGGGCATATGAGGCTAGAGGGACATATGAGGTTAGAGGGGCATATGAGGCTAGAGGGGCTTATGAGGCTAGAGGGACATATGAGGCTAGAGGGACATATGAGGCTAGAGGGACATATGAGGCTAGAGGGGCTTATGAGGCTAGAGGAGCATATGAGGCTAGAGGGGCATATGAGGCTAGAGGGGCATATGAGGCTAGAGGGACATATGAGGCTAGAGGGGCATATGAGGCTAGAGGGGCTTATGAGGTTAGAGGGACATATGAGGCTAGAGGGGCATATGAGGCTAGAGGGGCATATGAGGCTAGAGGGGCATATGAGGCTAGAGGGACATATGAGGCTAGAGGGACATATGAGGTTAGAGGGACATATGAGGCTAGAGGAGCATATGAGGCTACAGGGGCATATGAGGCTAGAGGGGCTTATGAGGCTAGAGGAGCATATGAGGCTAGAGGGGCATATGAGGCTAGAGGGGCATATGAGGCTAGAGGGGCATATGAGGTTAGAGGGGCATATGAGGCTAGAGGGACATATGTGGCTAGAAGGGTACATGAGGCTAGAGGGGCATATGAGGCTAGAGGGGCATATGAGGCTAGAGGGGCATATGAGGTTAGAGGGGCATATGAGGCTATAGGGGCATATGAGGCTAGAGGGGCATATGAGGCTAGAGGGACATATGAGGCTAGGAGGGGCATATGAGGTTAGAGGGGCATATGAGGCTAGAGGGGCATATGAGGCTAGAGGGACATATGAGGCTAGAGGGGCATATGAGGCTAGAGGGGCATATGAGGCTAGAGGGGCATATGAGGCTAGAGGGGCATATGAGGCTAGAGGGACATATGAGGCTAGAGGGGCATATGAGGCTAGAGGGGCATATGAGGCTAGAGGGGCATATGAGGCTAGAGGGGCATATGAGGCTAGAGGGGCATATGAGGCTAGAGGGACATATGAGGCTAGAGGGACATATGAGGCTAGAGGGGCATATGAGGCTAGAGGGGCTTATGAGGCTAGAGGGACATATGAGGCTAGAGGGGCATATGAGGCTAGAGGGGCATATGAGGCTAGAGGGGCATATGAGGCTAGAGGGACATATGAGGCTAGAGGGACATATGAGGCTAGAGGGGCATATGAGGTTAGAGGGGCTTATGAGGCTAGAGGGGCATATGAGGCTAGAGGGACATATGAGGCTAGAGGGGCATATGAGGCTAGAGGGGCATATGAGGCTAGAGGGGCATATGAGGCTAGAGGGGCATATGAGGCTAGAGGGGCATATGAGGCTAGAGGGGCATATGAGGCTAGAGGGACATATGAGGCTAGAGGGACATATGAGGCTAGAGGAGCATATGAGGCTAGAGGGGCATATGAGGCTAGAGGGGCATATGAGGCTAGAGGGGCATATGAGGCTAGAGGGGCATATGAGGCTAGAGGGGCATATGAGGCTAGAGGGGCATATGAGGCTAGAGGGGCATATGAGGCTAGAGGGACATATGAGGCTAGAGGGACATATGAGGCTAGAGGGACATATGAGGCTAGAGGGACATATGAGGCTAGAGGGACATATGAGGCTAGAGGGGCATATGAGGCTAGAGGGGCATATGAGGCTAGAGGGGCATATGAGGCTAGAGGGGCATATGAGGCTAGAGGGGCATATGAGGCTAGAGGGGCATATGAGGTTAGAGGAGCATATGAGGCTAGAGGGGCATATGAGGCTAGAGGGGCATATGAGGCTAGAGGGACATATGAGGCTAGAGGGGCATATGAGGCTAGAGGGACATATGAGGCTAGAGGGGCATATGAGGCTAGAGGGGCATATGAGGCTAGAGGGGCATATGAGGCTAGAGGGACATATGAGGCTAGAGGGACATATGAGGCTAGAGGGGCATATGAGGTTAGAGGGGCTTATGAGGCTAGAGGGGCATATGAGGCTAGAGGGACATATGAGGCTAGAGGGACATATGAGGCTAGAGGGACATATGAGGCTAGAGGGGCATATGAGGCTAGAGGGGCATATGAGGCTAGAGGGGCATATGAGGTTAGAGGAGCATATGAGGCTAGAGGGGCATATGAGGCTAGAGGGGCATATGAGGTTAGAGGGGCATATGAAGCTAGAGGGGCATATGAGGCTAGAGGGGCATATGAGGTTAGAGGGGCATATGAAGCTAGAGGGACATATGTGGCTAGAGGGGCATATGAGGTTAGAGGGACATATGAGGCTAGAGGGGCATATGAGGCTAGAGAGGCATATGAGGTTAGAGGGGCATATGAGGCTAGAGAGGCATATGAGGCTAGAGAGGCATATGAGGTTAGAGGGGCATATGAGGCTAGAGAGGCATATGAGGCTAGAGGGGCATATGAGGCTAGAGGGGCATATGAGGCTAGAGGGGCATATGAGGCTAGAGGGGCATATGAGGCTAGAGAGGCATATGAGGTTAGAGGGGCATATGAGGCTAGAGAGGCATATGAGGCTAGAGGGGCATATGAGGCTAGAGGGGCATATGAGGCTAGAGGGGCATATGAGGCTAGAGGGGCATATGAGGCTAGAGGGACATATGAGGTTAGAGGAGCATATGAGGCTAGAGGGGCATATGAGGCTAGAGGGGCATATGAGGTTAGAGGGGCATATGAAGCTAGAGGGGCATATGAGGCTAGAGGGGCATATGAGGTTAGAGGGGCATATGAAGCTAGAGGGGCATATGAGGCTAGAGGGACATATGAGGTTAGAGGGGCATATGAGGCTAGAGGGGCATATGAGGCTAGAGAGGCATATGAGGTTAGAGGGGCATATGAGGCTAGAGGGGCATATGAGGCTAGAGGGGCATATGAGGTTAGAGGGGCATATGAGGCTAGAGGGGCATATGAGGCTAGAGGGGCATATGAGGTTAGAGGAGCATATGAGGCTAGAGGGGCATATGAGGCTAGAGGGGCATATGAGGTTAGAGGGGCATATGAGGCTAGAGGGACATATGAGGCTAGAGGGGCTTATGAGGCTAGAGGGGCATATGAGGTTAGAGGGGCTTAAGCCGATATGGAGAAGTAGCCTGGGACTTGCAACAATTTGATCTAATCACAAGACGCGCAACAAGTCGAGAAAGTTGATCTGTTCTTCAGGCCCCCAACAACCATAAACTTTGACTACCAAAGGCACACATACACCCACCCAGGCTCCGAGCACTTTGCATCATTTTTCTGTTTTCAGCCACCTGAGCTGTTGACCCACTTGTCACACTCGCTTCATGTAGAGTAATTGGAGTAAGCAGTGATGGGAGAGTTATGTCAAAGGCTGCAGGTTTCCCCAGCACCCAATTAAGAACAAGCACGTTGGCCAACCTTGTATGTCTGGCATCTTACCCTAAACCACTTCCCACTTCCATTTGGCCACCAATACCAGCGTGCCTACAAGATTCAAAAAAGCATCCCGAAGCAATCATGTCTCTGTGTGGTTGTACGTAAGAGATTATATTGTGTTGGGCTGACAACAGAGATGTCTATGGCTACAGGTTTTTTTTGGTTTTTTTGTATTTTATTGTAATTATTGTAGTTAAAAAGTCCTTGTTCGTAGAGAATGCAACTTATCGATTCAAGAACTGGATGTCATAGCTAGTGTGTGAACATTAAACACGTAAGGCTAATAAATTCTTTGGGCGCTTAAGTGGTACGCTTAATACCCACCATATGATCGTGCATAGTGGTACGCTTAATAATACCCACCATATGATCGTACATAGTGGTACGCTTTATGCCCACCATATGATCGTGCATAGTGGTACGCTTAATGCCCACCATAATGACCATATGATCGTGCATAGTGGTACGCTTAATGCCCACCATATGATCGTGCATAGTGGTACGCTTAATACCCACCATATGATCGTGCATAGTGGTACGCTTAATGCCCACCATATGATCGTGCATAGTGGTACGCTTAATGCCCACCATATGATCGTGCATAGTGGTACGCTTAATGCCCACCATAATGACCATATGATCGTGCATAGTGGTACGCTTAGTGCTCACCATATGATCGTGCATAGTGGTACGCTTAATACCCACCATATGATCGTGCATAGTGGTACGCTTAATACCTATGGAACGCCAAATGAGTCATAAATGAGTGATAAATTTATCGACTGCTTTTGATCATCGATCGACATCAATCGACAGCTTTTGATCATCGATCGACAGCTTTCGACCATCGACAACATTTGACCATCGACAGCTTCTTTTGATCATCGATCGACAGCTTTCGACCATCGACAACTTTTGACCATCGACTATGGAACGCCATTGAGGTCAAAATTCGTCGTTTCTGTTTGGCAGTAATCCTCGATCGACGAAAGGCAATTATTGCAACAAATGACATCGTTGCGATTCGATCGATTACTTTTTCACGTCGATCGAACGCGATCGTGGTCAAATCTACTTCGATAGAAATCGCTTGAGGTCAAAACTAGTTCCGTGCGTTTGGATCGAGTGCAAATTTTGTTCGATGGAGCATCGCACTAGACATCTCGACACAAATCGGCCATCCATTAACTTTAAGATTTATTGTACTTTTTTGACGCCAAACTCGTATCGACGAAACTATATCGATGTAGGAATCACTTCGTTACGCTCCAATTGGCCGCTTGTTCGCATCGATAGAACACAATCGAGGTTTAATTTATCTCGATGGATCTTAATCGAAAGGAAATTTCCCCCTAACAATGAGTCATAAAGATATTCAGTATATTATGCAAAAGCTTCGTTATACAGCTGCAACATTTAATAGTACCACTTAAGTAGTGGTACTATTAAAACAAATATTTATATTAGTTGCTTAGGAAAAGAAGGGAATTGCATTTATACTCAATTCACTAAGATAACAGTTTGGAATGATTTATTATAAAACTAGAGTTGGATGCCCTAATTTTAGCACCATCCATGCCCTGATCTTACTAGAGACTCCTATGTACCACACTGTAATAGAAGCCAAGCTTCTCCCAATGTCATACCACTTGGTAACTATACTCATTCACTAGGACAACAGTTTGGAATGATTTATTGTAACTGTCAAGTGGTAAGGGATGAGTAACAAGGTACCCAGACCTTACTTGAGACTCCCATGTCCCCCACTATTATAATTGAAGCAAAGCTTCTCCCAATGTCATACCCACTTGTTGGTACTCATTAACAGTTTGGAATGATTTGTTATAACAGTCAAGTGGTAAGGCTGTGTCACACAGCCAACAAGGTACCATTTTCAATAATAGAAGCCAAGCTTCTCCCAATGTCATACCCACTTGGTAACTATACTCATTCACTAGGACAACAATTTGGAATGATTTATTGTACCTTGCAAGTAGTAAGGGATGAGTCACACAGGCCTAACAAAGTACCCAGACCTTACTTGAGACTCCCATGTCCCCCACTATTATAATAGAAGCCAAGCTTCTCCCAATGTCGTACCAACTTGGTAACTATACTCATTCACTAGGACTACTGTTAAGGGATGAGTCACACAGGCCTACAAGGTACCCAGACTTTACATAGGGACTTTTAATCAAATTAATACCATGAACAAAAGAAAAATTCATTAACTGGTTTTTATACATTGTTAATACAGGAGTGTACATATGCCCTGGTTGCGGTGTACTGTACTAATTTCCTATTGTGGTGTTGGAGAAGTATTAAAGAAGATGTCCTTACATGTGAATTGGGAAACCCCATTTAGAATCACCGTCCACCGTCACTGCGTGTAGACAGATGCAATACGCGAAGCAAAACGAAAGGCATTTGCTCCCCCCTCTTTGTTGAAGGTAATTAGAAATGCTTGATGCTAAGAATATTTTCATATCAACTCAGGTTACATTTTTTTGGTGAATTGTCAGTGGATGCGGGTGGTCCTCGTAGGAAGTTTTTCAGACTGCTTGTTCACCAGGCAGCTGATACTCTTCTTCGAGGAGAATATGAAGTTCTTTTCTACGAATGTGCCTGCCATTGTGGTTTGTTCCATTGTACTAAGCATTACTAAATGTAACAATATTCATTTTTCAACATATCTGTTTATAGGCTTTATCAGATTGTTGCTTTTAATATGGTTGATTGTTCTATATAATAAGGTGCATGTTTGTACTAACACATCAGCTGCGTTTTGTGTCCAGTAGGGATCTTATTTTTGATACTTTTCTACTTTGCAGCAACGATTGCACTATCATTTAGGGGTGCATGTTTGTGGCCATGTCCATAACACAAGGGGGTTGTGGAATCCCTTTTCTGGCATCACCTGTATTTGACTACATTGTCAATGGAACATGTAGTACTGTGAGCATAAGACCCTGTTATATTGCAGATCTTTCACTAAGGAACACTGTTGAAAGAGTAAGCCACTACCTCTATTGCATTCTTCCACATCATTCACAAATTCCATTTACAAGCATGCAGATAATTATGGATTTCTATTACTAAACCGTTCAACTTGGAATCACAATCAGTACTCACCATGAGGATCTTCTTAGTATATAGTGCACAGGCTATAACCATACCGAGTATTTCCAAGGGACAACTCAATTACATATCAATAATACTATATAATGTCTATTGTACACTTTTTTTTTAATGCTCATACAATTCTTATTGTTGAATACAAGATACATGAGAATACACGAATGGGAATAAATGTACATACAGGATTATTTTTATTATTTTTATTCATATATACATAATACACACCAACATATTATTATTATTTAATTAAAGTCAGAAGGGATCACAGTCCTAGCCAGTATGGCCCTTGCTATGGCTCTCACCAGGGTGATATTCAACCTTCCAAACATGTCACTGATCACCCTGGCTTTACGAAATGAGGAAGAGCCAAAGGCCAAGCGTGTGGCCAGTAGAGCAAAGGTTCCTCTTGCTTCCTCACCCCAATTGCAGTACGTTTCTACTGCTAGAGGCACACACCTCCAGCCTAGTTCAGCACATTTAGGGTCATTGGCTGTGTGCTTTCTGTTTTCTGCAGCTTCAGCAGCAGCACCCACCCTCCTACTTGCCTCAGCCAAAATAGCAGGGGTAAGAGGAGATGTAACCGTGATGTCAAAGGCCGCCGGCTTGCCTTGAGCCCAGTCCCTCACTAGCACATCAGCTGGGCGAGCGCGATCCAGTCCTGGAGTGAGGCCACTTCCAGCTTCTAACCTTGCTGCAATGTGGGCTTGGTGGCAAAAGCTCAGAAAGACATCACGCAACCTATTGTGACGTATAACTACATCGCCACCACGCCGGCAGGTAGCTGCATGATGGCCCAGAGGGTCCAATGCCACATCAGGGCAGAGACCACATGAAGAGCCTCTGGAAGTGTCCAAGCCCAACCACCACTTCACTGCTATCTGAAGCTCATTGGGATCTAAATGTAGCCCAAGACCTATAGAAGGCACAACTGAGAGCCAAGAGGCTGCATGGGGTGCAGATGTAGAAAGAAGACGTGCTTTGTCTGCGTCAGTTGCAGCTGCAATTACAAGCCCAAAAGAGTGGTCATCCAGCCTCTGAGACAAGATTCTCTGTGGGATCGGGGAAGCTAAAATAGACTCCACAGAGATGCCATCTGGAGGTGAGACCAAACCATTGTACTTGACAATTGACCGCATCAGGTGAGGGTTGTCAGCACTCCCCAGGCCAGAAAAGCTCAGTGATGCAATGTATGCCGCACAGGAATGGTGTGAAATTGAGCGCAGACCAAGGCCACCATAGCTCAAGCCAAGTTGAGCCTGTTTCCAGGCTACATCAGAAATGTCCGTGGCTACACAGTTTGAAAAACACATCCTGACATCACTGTCAAAGGACTCCAGGGAGCTAAAGGCAAGGTGAGGGGGTGTTGTTCGAGCCACATGCACCATTTTGCAGAAGCCACCACACAAACGCAGGAGGATAAGAGCTACCTGAGGATCAATACTGGCAACCTCTTCCAATTTAGAAAGCAGCTTTGAGGCAATCTTGCGCCTAGAAGCAATGAACTTTGAGCAAAACAAGAAGTCACCTATGGGGGCCCCAAGTAACTCCAAATGTGGCACCTGAGAGCTCTTTATCATCACCGGGAAGGTGCTGCTCAGCTCATTACAACTATACAGCTCACATTTGGCAAGGTTGATAAAAATACCAAAAGGAGGACCCAATTCTTCAATCATCTGCATCGCTCTAAGTACTGCAGATTTAGTGCCAGCCAGCACCCCATCATCCAGGAACCATGCATTGAAAAGCATCTCAATGCATTCAACATCCACATCGACTGCGGAGATGATTTTTTGGAGCACGAGAGCAAAAAGTAAAGGGCCTAGTGGGTCCCCCTGCTGAACCCCTGATTCTGAAGACACACGGCCCATCGGATGCCATAGTGCTGAATGTGTACCATAGCACCATAATACCCAAGGTAGGAGTTCAGGGAAGAGAGAAGCGCATTCATCCAGGATGGCTTGCGTTGAGACCAAGTTGAAGGCGTTCCTCATGTCTACCTTGAGCACCACGAAATCCTCATCATCCCAGTGGTCCTCAATGCACTTCCTCAGGCCATGGATGATCTTCTCTGATCCTGCAGTACATGCTACTCCAAACTGAAGTGGATGGAAAAGCTCAGATGCCTTGTCCTTGATGACAGCACACAGGCATTTCCCTGTCAACCTCCTTAATGTCTCCCCAACTGCGATGGGTCTGATGTCAGGTGGACAACCCGGCTTCACCTTATTTAGTGCAGTCAGGGAGCCCCCAGCCAGGTAGGTAGACACTTGAGAGGGTGCGTTACCTGATGCCAGGAGGTTGACAACATCCCGAAGAGCACTGCAAATGGATGTGGGCAAAGGGATAGTGGCAGCATCTAGCAGGTGTTGGATCCTTAAGCCTGAAGGACCTGCTGCAGTATCCTTAGGAAAGGAATGTAAAATGGCAAGCATATTGAAATCCGGACCAATCGTGGCAGGAGTGGATGGTATCAATGGAGCTACAGGAGGTGGGCAACTGGGGTGCTTGGATAATAATAACTGCCATGTGGTATCTGTATTGGGAGCTAGTCCAGATGAGAGAAGTAGACGGCTAGCCTTTCCAAATAGACCGGCCCTGGCCATGGAAACTGCTGATTCAATTCGTCTTTTATCGTTTCCGTGAGATTCATGTGCCACTGGGATAGCACGTCCTTTGGCAAGGTTCCAAAGTGTGCCAAACTCGTTTTTGGACCACAAGTCACATAAGTAGTTAATCGGTGTCTGTTTGAGGTGTCTTCCTTTGCTCTTTGTTGAAGGGAGTACACATTTTGGTAGCATCATTAGTTTTAGCCATGCGTCTTCTGAGTTGTCATTTACAGCTGATATGAGGGTGCTTGCAAGAATTCTAGCAAAGGCTGGCCTCGATCTGGCCGGGACAAAACGCAGGGTGGGGCAGCGAAGCTGAAAAACCTCTTCGAGAGACGGGAGGCTGTGGCTGGTTGTGGAGGTATCTGACAAGTTGGTGGGAGGGAGTACTACATCTGGAGTGATTGCTCTAGATCTACAGCGACTGCGATGTGAAACTGTCCTTGTATTGGACACAAGTTGATGGCAAGAAGTGCAGATAGAGAGGTTCTGATCAGTCAACCAAGAGCTAGGGACATCTCCTGGGAAAAGGCCACGTGCATGAAGTGACATGTGTGAATGCCACATGGTAGGAGCTAAGAGAGCTGTGCACCCTGGAACAAGGCATCTCTTCCGAGTAGAGTGGGAGCTTAAAGGATTATGTATCAGAGGGGAATCTGTACTTGGTGGTTCTGGCAGGGACGGGACTGAGGGCTCAGGGGACGCAACTTGACATGGAAGTTCCGAAAACGCTTGCCTTGATGTCGAGGGTGGCTGATGTGGGCCTGGAAACGGTAGATATTGCGATGGGGAGGAAGAAGATGAAGGCGGCGGCTGTAATGTGGACAGCTGTGCGGGAGACAGCGGTGGATTTGCGGACAGCTGCTGTGAATGTGCAGAAGACAGCGGTGGATTTGCGGACAGCTGCTGTGAATACAATAATGGGGAGCCTGGAGGAGGCAGACCATCTACGGCCGGGGAAGGCCTCGTTGATAGGAGAGGAATTACTTGTTGTGACGCCTGAGCCGATGAGCATGAAGGCGATAGGATGGGGAGCAGCGGCTGCGACGATGTCTGAGATGCTGTGGGTCTAATCGAAGCGTTAGCACACTTACCTTGCCTTCCTGGGTAGCAGTTGATGCAGACTTTATTGCCTTTAGCACAGGTGCAACCCTTACAAACCGCTCTCTTGCCATTGCAACTGCAGCAAGGCATATTCTTCAAAATATATTTTTATTTACCTAACCTTGTTTTCTAATATGCAAAGTGGAGGGGACAAAAAAGCATGTGTAAAAATATTAATTACAACATATCTGATCCCTAACTTAATAGTCGTTTAATTGTTATCTTATTTTATATGCATACATACATGTATATATTATATAATTATAATTATAAATTATATGGGTCAGTTTCCGACAAAATGAGCCTTCGCTATATATTTTTAAAGTTATAAAAATGACTCACGTTTGTATTGCTATAACTTCGGAACGGGAAACGCCATTAACTTTCTATTTTCAACACTTCATATTACACCATGTCTATAAGGTAAAATAGATTTTGGGGTCTTGCATTAGCTTCGTGCCAGTGTTGCAACGTCCGATACCCCTTGGGGTTCAAACTGGCCATATCTTTCGGCAGGACATCTCAATTAACTTCAAACTCGGTTTATACGCAGAGGGATCCTGTGCCTATTGATGTGCCCTGTTCGTTAATTTTTTATTGATCCGTTACGGAGATACAGCTGTGCAAAGTAATTGCACATTTCCCGTTCATTTCGCGCCATTAACCTGGTTCCCGCTACTCCGACCACATGAATATACAATAACCTTTCGTGCCCATGCCACTAATATATTAACTGAAGTACTAGTACCAGGATCAGTGGTTCTCTTCTATAACGAACAAGATTCGTTAAGCGATAGAGATGCGTGGGATTCAGCTACCATCACCATACAAAACACGGTACGTACCACCAGTACCGATACGCGCGCACAACATTATGTAGAAATCGTGCCCCTGTCGTATACTCTTTGGGTGCCACTATTGCGTGACCATTTATAGGCGCACAGCCTATAACAGTACGTCAGAGCCATGATATAATAGTGCACGGTGTATCAGCTAGGCTATGGGAGAGGCGTGGTCGAGTTAAAGACACATGCAGCGCAGCTAGGCTGGAACACATGTAACCCTTCCTTATTGTCGGGTTTATATATTATCTCTGGTCGGGTTTTCGTTCTGCTGGCACATACGCCCACTGTTTTTCATTTAATCTGCATGGCTGGCACACACACACACCGATGAACCAACACATACACACGTCTCATGTCCGGCCTATGCACCTATGCACACTCTTTCCACCTTAAGACACTATTCTTTTCCCCTTGCTGTACACCCCTGTAAATTGTTATGTTGTGTGCTACATGGATTCACTCATAAGATTTGTCCATTTGAACTTTTTTTCTGTCTTTTGGTTACAGTGCATCACTGGCCTACTACAACCCTCTTTCCCAACTATTTATATTCAGACCGATGTGTAACTGGATTGTGTGTTGTATACATAGTGGTATAAGAGCATGGGGGGCAAATGCCCCAACACTTTTTCAGAGGAAGGGCACCCCCCCCCCTTCCCCCATTGGTTGCATGTACTGGATTAATGTGTTGTATGTACTGGACTATTTGTTCCTGTCTCACAGTACCTGCCACATCATGACGTACCATGCTTCATGTCCCATATTCCTTTCCATACACTCAAAACACTCATACACACAACACTCACAACTATCCCTTGCCAATCACTATATACGCTGAAGCTCTGAGTGTGTACCATTGAGAGGTTTAAAAAGACTTAGGACTTACTATTTATTACCTTCCCTTGTTATAAAAAATTCCCAGGGCCTTGATCTTTATCTTTAGGGATACAGCAGGAATAATATTCCTGCCGGGCTTATATATACCAGGTAAAAGTAGGTCTACTAAAGTCCCTCTTACAGAGTGGTGGATCTACAAGTTATATCACAAAGGATAAATAGCACAGATTCCTAGAAGGTGCCCATGTATATTGCTATACATACACACACACACACATGCACACACACACACGCACACGCACACACACACGCACAAACCAGTGCTACTTAGAATTAGTGGTTCTGGTGGGTATGGCTGTCAGCTTGCTATGATCAGATGCAAAGCCACCCATGGAAGTCACCAATGCAATGTTGATTTACATGAGATGGTGGCAAATAGATAGGCTAATGCCTTTGTGTTTAACACTCTGCAATCAATGAGACATGTGGTCACATACACACCTGAGGATCAGAGCACTTGGTGTCATTTTTATGTATGTTTTTGGATCTGGACAGTGCCGTGTCCAAACACATTACAGGTGACTTCCATAGGCTTTTGCATTTGGTCATATGTGTAGCAAACTTGACAGCCATCCTCACCAGAACCACTAATTCTAAGTAGCGTTAGAATTTCCGTCTGTGATTGTGTGTATGTGTGTGTGTGTGTGTGTTTGTGTGTGAGTGTTTGTGTGAGTTTGTGTGTGTGTGTGTGTGTGTGTGTGTGTGTGTGTGTAGCATTGGAACCTTTCTTTCTTTGCAATTTATTTGTGTGATGTGTTGACAAGCTGGCTTCCACCTCCACCCGTGGGGATATTTCCCACCCTCTTCACAGCAGGTGCCCCTTGTCTTCCATATCAAGGCATCCCCTCTTCCATAGATGTCACACTTCTACGTAGGGATCTCCTTCCCCCCTTTTTACCATTCCATCCAGGAGACACCCCCCCACCTCCACACAGTATACCCTCCTAAACTGTGTAACACCACTAATGGTCTTATTTCAAAATACTCTAAATTAAATATAGTTACCGATATGTTATATCTCATGACAAAAAAAAAACTGATGGAACAAGTAATAAAAAACATTCTTTGTGAGAAAGTTGGTATATAGGATTGAAAGGCAATAGTGGTGTAAAAATGAAATAATATGGGAATAGTTCAACTGTGTGCGTATTACATTGCCCCTTATTAGTACATCCTTGTTTCCTTCCTTTTTGCCATCCAATCCTATATGCCATCAACTTTCTCATAGAGAATATCTTTATTACTTGTATGCAAGGCTTCCATCTCTAGGTGAGCCTGATGTGGTGGAGCAAGTAGCATGCATCCATTGGTGGCCTTGTAGTGGTGTGGGTGTCCCAACATGAAGGGATGTGATGGAGTTAGCGAGGTGTCCACTGGTGGAGGTCAGGACACAGCTTGCTAAGCTTTGTCAAGACCACCATTGTGTGTGTGTGTGTGTGTATGTGTGCGTATGTGCGTGTGTGTGTGCTTGTAGCATTGGTACCTTTCTTGAAGGATTTTATTTTTTGTCACGTGTAGGCAACCTACTTGTAGGCAGATGTAAGCCTTGCATATAGTGGCAGTGAATATTATTGCTAGCCTATCTGAAAGATTTAGAAAGACTGGGCCTCTGCAGAGTTTATACAGAGAGCATTCACTGACATGGCTTCTATTTACCATGGGTATACACGCACTGTGATGGTAACAGAGATGAAACTTCAGGACTTGTAGGTAAATATACAAGAGCACCACCAGCATGTAACTTAGTAAGCACTGCAAATAAGAAAGAGTACCATTGATGGGGACATGAGATTTGACCCACCCACCCCCCCACCCCACTCTTTCATGACCATTATCAGCCGAAATAGAGGAGTCCATAAAACCCTCACAATGACACACGCTCTGAATTTGAGTACAGTGAATAGTATATGGGATATGAGCATACAGTGGAGGGCATGAGTCTGACAAGACATACTACCATTTTGTGCTGATACAGTTATGACCACTGAAGAAATAGAAGGTAATGGAATATTTGCACATGTAGGACCAACCAAAAAGAGAATGAATCTGAATATAAACATAACAAAAATAGTTGAGAAAGAGGTTGTATATTAGGCCAGTTAAAGCACTGTAACCGAAAGACATAGAAAAAAATGTTCAAATTGACAAAGCATATGAATGAATCCATGTAGCACACAACATAACAATTTACAGGCAAGGGGAAAAGAATAGTGTCTTATGGTAGAAAGAGTGTGTATTGGCGTGACATGAGACGTGTGTATGTGTTGGTTCATGGGTGTGTGTGTGTGTGTGTGTGTGTTTGTGCCAGCCATGCAGATGAAATGAAATAAGGTGGGCATTTAAAATATATGTGCCAGCAGAACGCAAATTCCAGCAATAAGGAATGGTTATATGTGTTCCAGTTGCATGTGTCTTTAACTCAACAACGCCTCTCCCCTAGTCTAGCTGATACACCGTGCACTATATATCATGGCTCTGACGTACTGTTATAGGTTGTGAGCCTATAAATTATGGAACGCCGTTTGGGTCAAAATTGATCACATCTGCAATTCGATCAAATTTTTTAGATCGACGTAATTTTCTAACCGATCATTTGCATTCGACGCTTTATCTCATTGATGGACATCGATTGATGATCGATCAATCGACCATTCATCGATCGACCATCGTCGATCGATCACCGATCTGGATCTTTCGATGGGGAACGAGGTGGTACGAGGTTAGGCTGTTACCAGTATAGGTATACCGAGACTTGGACTGGAGTAATAATAGCTTTTTTCGTTGCACAGGAATGGGATTTTGCATCTATGAAATCAGTGGGGTGGCAGAGAAGCTTTCTTAAGCGGAACATCTCTAAACTTATATAAGCGCCTCGTTTCGATGAAGAATGGGTATGGAGGAGGTGTGAGCATATAGTTTAGCGTAGCTGTAGAGCTCTACGTGTTTTTATGTGTGCACATTCAAGTGGTGTAGGCCAAAATGTGTGTACAGATTAAAGGTCTGTAATTTAGGTGTGTGTGTGTGTGTGTGTGTGTGTGTGTGTGTGTGTGTGTGTGTGTGTGCGTGCGTGTGTGTGTGTGTGTGTGTGTGTGTGTGCCTGTGTGTTGGTACCTCTAGGTATGTGTATATCAATATATAAAGCTCTGTGTGCATTTTAATGGGAGCCATAACATGTAGAGCCTATTGGAGCATGTGTTCAAAATGTCCTATGGGAGGTGTTGTTCATTTGATTGCCAAAGCTGAAAGCATAATATTTTGTGTGAGTTGTCTCTGCTTGTAATTTCGGAGAGGTGTTATGCCCAGCTAGGAATATACATGTCTATGTGGTTCAGGTTTCCACTAAAGGGTGGTGGGCAAGATTAGACAGTCCATGATTTGAGTAGCAAGGTTATTGCTTTTAGAACGCCTATCGAGCTGCTATAAAACCAGGCATATACCCTGATTTGCATGCTCCTAGGGCATGTGGCTGTAATAGAGGGCGACTCATACAACAGGTCATGGATTAGAAACCTAAATATGGAATGTTCCCACCTTCGTTGGTGTGTTATTGTGCAATGCGTGAAAGCATCCATGGAAGTCGGTTCGAGCCTATAATTTTAATATTGATCTCCCCTTGGGTGTATGTTCAGGGCTCTCCTCCCCTCAACGTTTGGGCAGAGAATCCATCATATATGAAAGGATATAACAAGCAGACTGTACCCCATCCAGACAATAGGTATAATCAGAGGTTACACGCATGCTGCCAAATACTAATCCAAACACAAAGTTCCTCTCTGATTATTAATAGTCAACTCACACAGCATCACATGTTGCACAGATTCCAGTCGTACACCAGAAAGAGCTAACTTTTGGAGGTACCTTTAAATTTTATTCCTGTCAAGTTATTAGGGTTAGGTTTAGCGAAAATATACCCTTTGTGTCTGGAGAAGATGATGGATGTTTAGCTATACATGACTCTGCCTGTATGGAATGGGTGTGTAGGATTAGGTCTTGACTAATTGTTATCACGCGCACCGCATGTGACAATACATTACACCACATCTCCCTTTCCCACGCGCACCGCACGTGACAATACATTACACCACATCTCCCTTCCCCCGAAGTCAAATATTCGTTCTTTTCTTTTCTCCGTCGTCATTTCATACACTCTATCGCTTCTGTCACTTCTTTGCCCGCCTGCTATCCCGCACATACACTCTCTGGCATACGCTTCTCCATGCGTCCCATACTCCCTCGCTCTTTGTAGGGCGGCTCTCGCTCTTTCCCTCGTTGGGCGGCTCTCGCTCTTTCCCTCTTGTAGGGCGGCTCTCGCTCTTTCCCTCTTGTAGGGCGGCTCTCGCTCTTTCCCTCTTGTAGGGCGGCTCTCGCTCTTTCCCTCTTGTAGGGCGGCTCTCGCTCTTTTTCTTCTCGCCGGCAGCAGGACTCTTTCCTCCCCGGCGGGAGGACTCTCACCTCCCTGGCGGCAGGACTCTCACCTCCCCGGCGGCAGGACTTTTCCTTGCTCACTCTCAGCCTTATTCTGGTTCTGGCCTTCTACTCGCAACTCTGCGGCTCTGGCACTCACCCTCGGTTCCAGCTCTGGCCCTAACACTGGCTCTTGCCTTCACCTCTGTCCCCTTCTGGCGTCCTCGCCCATTCTCGGCTGCTACTTCATTTCGATGGTTAATCCTGGTAGCGATGGCTTGGTCAGGGTGGCGGTGGTAGGTACCTTCACCTCCTTCTCCTCCTTTCCTCCTCTTTCGAGGTTGAAGGACCCGCCACGCGCTACACCGCTGCCACCATGTAGGATTAGGTCTTGACTAATTGTTATCACGCGCACCGCACGTGACAATACATTACACCACAGGGTGTGGCAATCATCATGCAGACATTTGAGAAAGACCAATATAAAATATTGTGCCACACCTCTTCATATTGGCTCTTTGTTGCAATATTCTTTCAACTCATACACAATCAAACTGTAATGTTGTAGACCATATTCTATTAACCTCCCAATTCTCACCATGGAAACATTTAGCATATTCTGTATGCTTGTCTGTGCAATAGATGTCCTTCCAATATTTCATTTAATACCATACATATTGTACACTAACTGAAATTCAGTGGAAAACAATTTAAGCTATGTTAACTAATTTTAAATAATTAGCATCATACAATTGCAACAGCACAAATATTCAGGTATACAAGCAACTAAATTGTTCATTAGGATGACTGACATAATCACAAGATATATATCAGCCCACAGATTGCACTGCTGAGTTCCGCTACAAGGACCAACAAAGTATCCCTTTCCCCAGGCACAAGAAAACCACAGGCATGGCAGCAGATGTATATTTCACATCAAGGTTATAAACCTGCTAAATGAAGTGGTTCAAACTTCTGATCTGCAGTAGGGTATTGAATTTTTTACCCAAACTCTGAGTTTATTTTGTCAACCTTACCCTCATGAAACAGAACGAATGGGCAATTGCAGGTAGCAGTGGTGCCTCACCTGCTCCCTTACATCATTATCTGTGCACGCAACATTAATAATTGCAATTTACATACATGTAAGTAGACAAAATCTAACATATAATTATTTATTGTAACAAATATTTAATTGGTTGTCACAATGCTGCACTTTATTGATATTAGGAGAAAGCCTTATAAGAATAAAACTGCATTTAAAAGTGTCCAGCAAAATAAGCTTTATGGGGGTTATAAATTTATCATCTAAAGACAATAAGCTAAACGATCAGATCTTTAATAATGTTATTAATTTAATTTTACATGCCATTTATATAGTTAGACAATCATGCTACAAAGATCTGTCTCCTATCACCACAAGAGCATTTCTGCTACATGTATGCTTCACTTCAGACCGATAATTTATATTTTCGGTTAGTTAAATAGACATCTGGCCTAGGTTGACTTTGGTAGTGACTTTGATAAATGACCAAATGCTGTAATGAGTGTAATTTATGTTTTTTTGCACTGTACATTGCAGAATTTTTGACTAAAGTTTGTGCCATTCTTTGATTTTAGCATAGTAAAAATGAAAAACAAATAACTTGCACGGTAAGGGGAAAAAAACTTATAACTAGTAGGGGTAAAGTGGGTTATTTGAGCCATTTTTTTAGGGTTAGATTTATACATCTGGGGTTTGGTTTGACAGAAAAGTTAATAGCATGATATAAAGGAGCATCACTTGAGCACACCTGACATGTCATAGAAATGTTAGAGACTGGGGATTTACAAGGAACATTATTTAAAAAATCAACAGGTGTCAAATTGCACAACTAACCCAGCCAAGTGGGTTGGTTGGAGCCATATGCTGTCTTAAGCCAAATTTTGGTGCTTATGCTAGCATGGGTAGGCCTAGGCCTTCCCGTCTCTTGTTGAATTGCTAGGTATTGTCAAATTATGATCAAAGCAGATTCATACATTACATTGTAATTCATGAGACCTGAGTCCTTAGCAAGTGTTTTAACCTCCATTTTACAAATAAAAAGTTTTAATGCCATTATATAAGATTGCAGTTAAAGTGTAAGGCTCAACTAACCTCTTTGAATATGGTTCACTAATCACTTCTCCACTAAGGCCATTCAAACTCAATTAGTTGTTTCTCGGCCCAAAGGATATTACGTATATACTTTGCCAAAAAAAATACGGAAAATTAGCCGATTTGAATGTAGCAGTTTATAGAGTCCGGTGGTGTATTTGGCAAGAGAAGCATCATCAAATGTTGGCGCCCTGATGGAGAGGTTGTATGGAAGTGAATTTAGTAGCGAAACGGTCGCAATCCCATCAGACGATACGCCAGTGCATTAAGCGCACACAGTTCCTTCAGATGCTCCAATCACTTTGCTTGAGACTTATATCTGTCACTACGTCAAAAACGTCATCATCGTCTCACAAGCACAGCAGTAGCCGCCAATTGCACTCGAAATATTAAAGCAGAATGCTAGAGGTATGACAGACGTTTTTATTTGTAATGAAGGCATAGCGGAGCTGCAAAGGCAGTATGCTGTTGTACGTCTCCTATCCTTCATGTGTCAATCAGATGACAAAACGCAAAAACAAGTAATTGTAGCTGCATAGTTGTACTTTTAAACACCCAAGTAGAAAATTATATTAGCACAAACCATAAAACACAATTTCACTCTTTGGTCATCAATTTTTAAATTTAATTTACAATGTAATGAATGCTAGTACAAAATTTATATGTATAACAAAAAGTTAATGTCAATATATTTTAGCATAATTGTGTTTCTTTGTAAGGTTTTTCAAGATTTTTAATTATACCATGCGAATATGTGCATGACAGTTTTGATACACTTATAATAACATTGGAATGCATGCATTTGAGCTGGGTGGTGGGATTGTTTTTTTTTTGTGCATGCCGGTTTCTAATATAATTATTAGGTAAGGGCCAATTATTATCTTCATTTCTTCGTATTCTTGCAATGAAGCTTTGATAGTCAACAGTTTGTCTTTTCGTGTACAAGATTACTACAATTGTCAAGGTAGGGAAGGGGTGGGGGCAAATTTAAGCGTCTACCACAAGCTGCCTCTCCCCCCCCCCCCCCCCTCCCCAGCCCACCCTCTATGCCACAAAGGTAGTTGATCTGCCAATAAGTATATCAATACACAGCTTTGGATTACACATATCACTTATAGAGAGATAATTTCGCTTCCAGCCCCGCACTTTTGAAGTCACAAAACTTATTTGCGTATATTGCTCGCTTCAGTCTTGTCAGACCATAGATATTATAGTGAATATCTATGGCCAGACTACTATATACTATTACATGCATGTGCTTCGCTACTGAACGGCACAACAATCGATTTACAGTAGACGGGACCACACGATATCCGCAATGGACCACTCGGTGATCCCAGTTCGTTGTATACCCCGTTATACATGTATTGTTGACAGTTGAATAATAAGTAGGTATATGTAGATATGGCTTGCATGCGCGTAAGACAATACATGTAGCTATAGTTATAATATGCGCCAACTGCAGATCAACCCGTGGGCGTTATTCAATTATACAACAGGAAACCAATAAACGCCCACGTGTGCGTGGATCAATCTGTCTCTTAGAAGCGCAAACACCCAGCTCATCTTGACAAAACTAAACAACTTTTGAATGGCAAGTTAAATTACGATCGGTTTTATACGTTTTCCCTCTTGAGTATATCACGAGTATATTGTTCGGCGCGGATCGCTTATGTCAGAGATAGTATATAGATCTTACTGCCTCATTAAATTCACACATTATCAGTTTGTATGTGTAAGTAGGCCTAACATACTTACCTGATCAGACAAACTATTTTACGTTTACGTGTTGTCTCAGTATTGTGGTGTGTATTCTATTTAGTGCACAACAGCCAGAAAGTTATTACCCTGTCGCTTACTTATACATTTGAAAGCATTGATTTAGACAGGAAAAATAAGCTCCCGCCTAAATATGGCCGGTATGCATGGTTACAAGCGGGATGGTACATTGGCGTGGTTGTGCTCTGGTTACATATCGAGCGATCAAAAGGATTACGCGGTATTATTCGGTCATTCGATGTCCATAGAAAATGTATTGACGCATTAAAAAAACTGCAGCTTACTGCAGAACAAAACCAAATATTGACTAGGTGCTCTCGGATTTGCAATGTGGGGACTATTTGGCCTTTTATGAGTAGTTTTTTTTGCATCTTAGGTACTTATATCCGCACTTCCACATTAATTATGCAAGGTTTCGAATGTCCATTCATTTTATCTCATTTCGTTATTCAGTCATCAATAGTTTCCAAACCAAATGATATTTTCCTTAGATGCTAACGGATTATATGAGAGTAGTCAGTGCACTTATTTATCGTCATTTTTCAGAGCTTAGGGCCTTCAAATCGCTCTTCCTTTGAATGGTTAGTGAGATATACCCCACATACAATGTGCCTACCACGATCATCACGTGCCACTTATCGTCACTCAGCCGTGCCCAGACCTAGCTGTTTTTTGATGTAGTAGTTAACTGACCAAAGTAATGTACTGACTTAGCATGCATGACCACATGTAGGAGTGGCAAAGTTGCACTAATTGGAATTATTAACATGTTATCGCAAAGACGGAGGTGGCGATTACACAAAGGAGTTTGCCATGAACACTTCTTAATATTTGTTTCATGGACGAATGGCTATTTCTAACAAAGCTTCAATGGGGTTCAGGAAGAGGGGTCGAATTTGGTTAATAGGTGACCTTATAATAACATAATGCATCATACGGCAGGGGCGGATACAGGATTTTCGAAAAGGGGGGTTTACATGTCAGACCCGCAATACGCAAAGCAGGGGGGGGGGGGGGGGGAAGGGGGGGAACTGTACGCTTCAGGCCCTGTATCCGCCCCTGTACAGTATATACTTACTCAATGGTGACGGTATTAAACCTAGCTTTGGCGTGGGAGGGTCGTTCATACCCCCCCCCCCCCCCCTATCTTCTGCTACCATGGCTTCGAGACCACATCGTGTTTATCAAACTATGATATCAACCTCCTCGGAAGGTTGGTAATCCTATTGGTAGCATCCAGTGTAACTAGATCCCTTCAACCGAACGGTAAAAACTTTTTCGCTGTACACTCGGGTCCCCGGATGGACATATTAGACATTAATGCATGCATACCATATTTATTTTTAGTCTAACAGCATGGTGTTTTCCCATTGTTGTTGTACAGTACTAGTAATGTGCCAACACATATCTAGTACTAGTGCATGGGTGACATCTTGACAGTGTTGCTTTTCATATTCTTCGCATAGTTTTAATTCCCTCTGACCAGTACTCATCATCCTCATAGTGTATCCACTCTTCTTGCTTATGGTCAAAACGCTAATTGTGTCATTGCTTTAAGCAAAACAGAGGTGCCATATTGTCTTGAGCACAACACAATAACCACTTGAAGCACATCAGAGAAGCTACCAGGCCACCATCCTACACACCGTCACATGTACACAGGTCATCACCTACACACTATGATGACATACCAGTACACCTCACACATGTGGATACTCAGTGGCAAAAATGGCTGGATGTTATATTATTACATGCACTGGCGTCTGTATTGCTACACACTCAGCAGGTAAAGTTTTTATATAGTGGGAAGGAAAAGTTTACATAATCACCCATAACTACCTATATACATAGTTCTTATCTAAAAGACCAAGCCTCCTGTCTGCTTTCAGCAAGTCCATCATTGTCCAAAGTTCCATACCAGCACCTTCTGTAACTATCCACATTCACACATACAGATCTTACATCACCAAATACAAATGCCAAGCACACCACAAATCTACATGCATGCATCACATGAAGTCCGCAGAGCCTTGTAGCTACTTGATGACCACACAAAGCCTGCAATGTCCCTTCTATTTGAGTTGTTGCTAAAGCTTTTGGTCATGCTGGCTGTATCACATTGACCATCTAGGGAGCAGGGTAGGAAAAATAAATAAAAAGAACTGTTAGTGTTCTTAGCCTATCCTGTTGATCACTACCCCTTTATGTTGGGCAGATGACCTCTGATAGGGATAGGCTAAGAACACACCACATATTATGGGTAACATGTATGAAGGGAACTGCTATCATGTTGTTACATGAAGTGCATGCCTTTGGTGTACATATGAGTTGGTGTATGGGGTGCATGTGGGACATTTGCCATATTGTTGCAATAAGTGATACAACCTCAGAGTTGCCTTAGCAACAAATTCCCCCTCTAAAGTTTTTATCCAAAGAAACCCAGTGTGTGGGACTGACTGTGCTGTTCACTGTTATGCTCACTGTTCTAGTGTGTGATGTGTAGAGCTATTGGTGTGTGAGTGTGTGTGTGTGAATTAAACTCATGTTGGTCTAACGATGTGTAGGTTAGGTGGTTGGCCGGTTATACACTGTGCTGGTGTGCCTGTGGGGTAACCTGGTGTGTACATGCTGTTATTAAGGGATAACAAGTGACACGATCCATCATCGAGAAAAAGACATCAGTTGGGGGGGGGGGGGGAGAGATAAATGTTAAGTTGAAACTTTTAGGAGGACTTTATACCAAGTGAGCCAATTCTGTGCATGGGTTGTGTAACTTGTTATACCTTCATTGCCAAGAGGGGGCAAAAATATGGGTGGTGTGGGGCACTCCTGCCCCATCAATGAAACTATGCTGGTGTGTAGGGTCATTGGGAATGTACACACTGTTGCTAGTGTGTACTGGTATGTGGTTAGTGGAAAGTATGAGTTGGGTGTGTATGCTGATGGGGGTCATATAGTTGTGTATGCTGGGAGTGTACACTCATGTTGGGGGGTGAAAAATGTTATTTGGTGTGTTGGGTGAGTAATATAGAATTCTGAGTGTGACTGTGAACTTGGAGTCATGGGCACCCCCCCTTTGAGACTCAATGGTGCCCCGCCCACAACCCCTTCTAATAAATGCCTGTTAAAGAGTTCAGCCCCTGTCCCAGTATATTTCTATGTACATGCACCTCCCCCCCTCTTTCTAGAAAAGCTGGGGGCATCCATGGGAGTGCACACTTGTTAGTATCTGTGAGTTATGTGTGTGATGGTGTGTATAATACTGTGCAGGACATCATTAACTCACCTATATGCATGATCACATGGTGGCCATGTTGCCTGAAGTCATACTAGCTGGTGTTTCCCAGGAGATGAAGCCATTATGCTAAAACCACCCTACAATGGTAGATGTAAAGAGCATAGCATGCTAGCGGCAGAATTGAATAATTGAATCTCACCGTTCCTTTCATAGCACGGACCAGGCCCATATGAATATGCGCTCCTAACTTTTATACGGCTATATGTGCAGTACTTTCAGACAGTACAAACAGGTTGATGAGGTCATGATTGCGGCGGTATACTGTGGTTCCTGAACTATGGGGCGTGGGGGAGGGGGAGCAAATTGATTGGCTGGAAGGAGTATAGTATGCGATCGCAGTCCCCGGCCCCCTATCGGTGTCAGCGCGTTAAGTTTAAACAACTAGTATAATGGTGAACGTGACGTGTATTGATGCATATCGCCACTTCTGTAACAGTAACAATATGCCATTCTGCAGTTATTAACAATCCGCAATTGTACATAACTCACGTTTACAATAATGTGGTTGGTCGTCTATGTGCTAATTGATGCGCGTCCACCCCTCGTCGGATGGGGTGGGGCTGGCCTGAGGTGCGTGTAAAGTGGATATGAGTTTATTAACGAAATGCTGCTTATTGTAGTTATTGAAGCTAACGGCAGTGTTGAATATTATAATTACCTGCGATAGTAATTAAATTTTTGTCTTGATTTGTATATAATGTTGCATACTTACAATGCACTGAAAAACAAAATTCAAATTCAGACCAATTTTTAGTAGTTTACTTAGAATTCAATTTGAAATAAAATGCAAGATGACCGCCGATGTATGGGCCATTTTTCTATATGATTGGCGGGGGCAGCTGTAATTGGCAGCTGACAGCACTGGTAAAAGCAGACTGTTGTTCAGTCTAAGCATTCGTGCATAACGTACAAGCACCAGAAATTTATTTTTTTATTTTTTTATTCTCTGTTTGTTGCCAAAGGGTAGCATTGTGTGTGTCTTCTTACAAGAGCAGATTCCTTGACCGATGACAGATGACCCTTGGGCACAGAGAAGGCTGCAGCTGTTGGACAGTTTGTAGACTGAATGTGTTTGATGTTGTATGTGGCTGGGCAGTGCTAGTTAGAGGTTTTTTCCCAATGTATAGTGGATTTTTTCCAATTAGAGGTTTTTCCACCGGGGTTTTTTTCCATAAGGAGATGTGGGTGCATCTCCTTTAAAATATAGGTGTATGTTTGAGCCCCCTTGTGTGTTGTGTGATTGTGTATTGTTTTGTTGTATGTGATGTTGATGTGATGTTGGGATGTTGTGGATGTGTATATGTGGATTTTAGTGGTGGATTGTGTTCGTTGTGCTGGATTGTGGTTGCTGTGGTCGATGTTGGTCCATGTACATGTATCTATCAGGTGCTATTATTAAGTTGGCGTGCACAGGCAACGCTGCACCAATTGTCATGTGATCTGGGAAGGGGATACGTACCATGGAAGGCATGTGGTGGGAGCGCTCATGCATATGTTGGCCTTTTCATATGTCTGGCATATGTATACCATATGTACATTGTGTGGATCTCTCTCTGTGGGCCTATCTATCTGGTATGGTGTCAGGTCAGTCTATCTGTCCATACACACTCTGTACATGATGATGTGAGTCTGCCTATACGTGGTTTGCATCTGCCTGTCTGTACATGGTGTGTTCTACCTGATGTGGATCTGTCTGTGCATGGTATGCATCTACCTGTCTTTACATGTTGTGGGTCTTTCTGTATATGGTGTGTATTATCATGTACATGGAACATGTTTTCTGACTTTGTGATACACAGAGGTGTCCCCAGCATTTGTAGAAGGGGCAGAAATGGCTGAGTAGTGGTTGTGCAAGACGTCCAGTCATTTGAGTTATCAAGTATGGCTGTCCACTTCTGGAACTGTCTAGAACTACCCTTACCACACCATCTCTTAACAAGGATACTGTGCTCAGTTCCAAAGTGTGCACGTTTCAAAGGCACTAAATGTATTGTGTACAACAACTGATCTTTGTCTATGGCAATTGTTTGTACTGTTTTGTATTGTAGGTCACCAGCTGACAGGAAAAACAACTCAATAAACACATGCAACAATACAATATATAGTACACATAAATCATCCTATTGGAAGAGTCCACGTGTGACCTTCCCTTCTTGAAGGATCGATCATGGGTGTGGGTCCAGATACCACAACAGTTTTTGTTCCTCTATTGATAAGAGGTCCTTTTGGATGCTTTCATGTATTGCCACCAACTCCCACACCCCTCACAAGGAAGGTGGCACCAATCCATATGTAGGCCCATATAACAAGACAAGGTATGACTTAAGCAACTCTAATCAAGCCTTTCACCCACATATATTCATAACACCTCTCCGAAATTACACATCTCACACAGGCAGGCATACAAATACTGATGAACTCTCCTCCAACATGCAACATAGTAATCAATTGACCACATTACACCCAACATAGAGTGGAATACTGTTAGCTTCATAGGTTATTAAGTGCAGTCAATATAGTTCTATCACCTATCCATCCAACGAACAACACCTCATTAGACATTTTGAACACAGGCTCTACATATACTCCTACGTCTCCCATTAAAATGCACACAGCTCTAAATACACCTAGAGGTACCAATACACACTCGCGCGCGCGCGCGCACGCACACACACACACACACACACACACACACACACACACACACACCTAGATTAAAGACCTTTAATCTTTACACACATTTTGGCCTACACCACTTGAATGTGCACACACAAAAACACGTAGAGCTCTACAGCTACGCTATAAAACTATATGCTCACACCTCCTCCATACCCATTCTTCATCGAAACGAGGCGCTTATATAAGTTTAGGGATGTTCCGCTTAAGAAAGCTCTGCCGCCCCACTGGTTTCATAGATGCAAAATCCCATTCCTGTGCAACGAAGAAGACTATTATTACTCCAGTCCAAATCTCGGTATACCTATTCTGGTAACAGCCTATCCTCGTACCACCTTGTTCCCCATCGAAAGATCCAGATCGGTGATCGATCAATCGATGTCCATCGATTTAAAATCCCATCAAAAAGAATTTTGTGTGAAATCCGCATGACCGAATGAAATATAGCGTCGAATGCAAATGATCGATTAGAAAATTACGTCGATCTAAAAAATTTGATCGAATTACAGATGTGATCAATTATGATCCAAACGGCGTTCCATAATAAATGGCCAGGCACGCATCGACAGGGACACGATTTCTACATAATGTTGTGCACGCCTATTGGTACTGGTAGTACGTACCATCCAATCCTATATGCCATCAACTTTCTCATAGAGAATGTCTTTATTACTTGTATGCAAGGCTTCCATCTCTAGGTGAGCAGATCTAGAAGTAGCTTGTCAACACATCACAAAAATAAATTGCAAATCCTCCAAGAAAGAAAGGTTCCAATGCTACACACACACACACACACACACACACACACACACACACACACACACACACACACACACACACACACACACACACACACACACACACACACACACACACACACACACACACACACACACACACACACACACACACATACACACACACACACACACACACACACACACAAACACAAACACACAAGGAAATTCCAATGCTACTTAGGATTAGTGGTTCTGGTGAGGATGGCTGTCAAGTTTGCTACACATATGACCAAATCACTTAACGTAGTGATTCCTACATCGATATAGTTTCGTCAATACGAGTTTGGCGTCAAAAAAGAGAATAAATTTTAAAGTTAATGGATGGCCGATTTGTGTCGAGATGTCTAGTGCGATGCTCCATCGAACAAAATTTGCACTCGATCCAAACGCACGGAACTAGTTTTGACCTCAAGCGATTTCTATCGAAGTAGATTTGACCACGATCGCGTTCGATCGACGTGAAAAAGCAATCGATCGAATCGCAACGATGTCATTTGTTGCAATGATTGCCTTTCGTCGATCGAGGATTACTGCCCGCAAACAGAAACGACGAATTTTGACCTCAACGGCGTTCCATAGATGATGTAGTTGCAACCATACGAATGACATTGCGGAACCATGCGAATAAATTTGATGAATTTTGGCGCATTTGGCGCTCCATACTCAACGGCGTTCCATAATCGACAGCTTTTGACCATCGATCGACAGCTTTTGACCATCGATGATAGGTGGATCGATGATCATAGTCGATGCATCGAGTATCGATGGCTGATTGATCGATGGCGATCGATCAATCACACATCGATCGACAGCTTTTGACAATCGACAGCTTTTGATCATCGATCGATCATTATGGGATGTGATTTTTATTCTAATTCAACGCAAGAAATACATATAGCAACAGCCTGATTATTCTCTATACGTGTAACGTGTGTACTGTAGGCTGCCGTACTTTAACGGTTTGGCTGAAACCAGGGTGCACTTGCCACATTTGGAGACGTCGATGTCGATGGCTGCTATGCTGCAATATATGTTCCGAATAAGAAAAATGAAGCAACTGGTTGGTCAAGTACAACAATTTACATCATTCAAAGCCTTTATGGTTCAACAACCCGTCACCACTTTTTAATGGTGGTAGTATGCATATAGAGTGTCAGTATGTAGGGGCCAACCTTTTTTGTGTTAATTATTCATTTGCATAGCCATTACAGCAATCGTATAGCGACAGGTTTTCTAAAAGCATGGACGGATCTCGTTTATCGAATTGAAGGTACTTGCATGTCTGATCTGTACGTATACGTATTTGTCGTTGGAGAAATTATTATATGCATGGTGGTTTGAGAAGTATGTAATATATTTATGTAGATCTATAGATGTTAGAAAATTGGCGGCCGATAATAAGCACTGCAATAAGTAAATAAGAGTGATACAATTGCTAAACATCTATGTGGAAGAAGATCAATTCAGTAGCCGGCAACCCTCTTGTCAGGACGCCATGCATGCATGGTCTAGCAGCCAACTGACTGCTGGAGAGGGGTGTACAGAGTCCTCACACCATATCAACGAATCCATTGGGAAGGAGGCCATGTTAGTCAATTGAGGGTTGTGAACCAATTGTGCATGGTCATAAGCTGTTTTGAGTCAAGGCGTGACAAATTACATGTGCGCAGTGTGTTCTCTGATATTGCAGATGCATTACTGATACTTTGTTCGAGTTACAAGGCCAGCTATTGCCCATGATCAATGGTATCACTTTCTTTATAGGTGAAGCGCACACTAATAACTGCTATGCATATTTACACACAGTGTCAGTTTGTCGCCATAAACAGACCAGCATGAAAAGGAATGAGTTGTTGTGTGTCTCTGTATGTACAGATTTGCATTATTATGAAGGGGTTGTATTGTGTGTGTGTGTGTGTGTGTGTGTGTGTGTGTGTGTGTGTGTGTGTGTGTGTGAGACTATGTTTATGCATGTGTGTTCTGCAGTATTTGATATGGCTCACCTTTGGACTGTGGCCACACCCTCTTAACTATGCTGTTCATATTATGCTGTCAGTGTGTTTGAAACAATGGTATGAAGAAATAGTCAAATAATCCGACTATGATAAGCAGTTGGGCACATACCTCTCAATGCTTTGCAAGGCAATTCTTTGGCTGACTGACTTAAACTCAAGCCGGCACATGGATTGCTTCAGCTCATCCAGGATGGATAGGTTGTTATAGCCTGATGCTATGGATGCCAGACAGTAACATAAGTAGAAACAAAGGGTACTGTATTGACATATTTCGTATTGCCTGATGGTCCACCTTTACCAGACGTGTGCTGCCCCCCCCCCCCCCCCCCCCCCCCCACCACCCTTCTTGTTAGTTTTAGGTTTGCTTTCAAAGTGGTCAAGGATATTTAATATTTAGAGCTGTGATTTGCATTGCCTAACTAACACATATCCTCTTTCTCAGTCAGATCCACCAACAAAAATTCTTCCAGAGTGCTCTTAAATGGCACTGTGCACAGATAAAATGTGTGAGATTGAGCAGGCATCATTCACTCCTGTTGTGCTCTCAACAACTAGAGGCTGCATGCCACTATGTGTACTACCAACAAACATTTTCATAATCGCACAGCACAATCAGATCATGGGGTGGGGGGTGGCGTTGCCGCCATCTAGCTTAGGCAATTGTCCATATATGGTTACTGAGTATGGTTATCAGAATGGTACCATCATATGAAGAGAACAATATACGCCTCCCTCCCTCAATTGAATTGACAGTCGGAGATTCGAAGATACCCATGTCCATATGAACATCTTGCACAACATTTTAAAGGCATCCGATATTTCCCATTTATTCTGTACGGTAATTATTAATCTACATGTCGAGATCTCATATCTACATGTAATTGCAACTTTGAACTCACCCAACAGAAGTGCATGCGCAGTCTAGACAGGATTGAATGCTGATGACTGTGTATTGTGTATGGTGGTGTATATATGTGTGTGCTTGTGTACCTTGTAATGCTGGATTGGAAGTAGCCCACATATATGTGTGGAGTCTACTTCCAATCCAGTGTTATAAGATACACATACTTATACAAGTAAATAGAACATTCCCTAACACGAAAGTTGTTGGTATATAGGATTGATCAATGGTGGTGTAAAATGCACGGATACAAGAGTGACAGAAATATGACTGGAAAATTGAAATAGGTCTCATCACACAACACGAGTGAATGATGCCTGCTCAATCTCACACATTTCATCTGTGCAGAGTGTCATTTAGGCGCACTCTGGAAGAATTTCTGTTGGGGATCTGACTGAGAAAGAGAATATGTGTTAGGTATGCAATGCAAATCACAGCTCTAAATGTTACATATCACTGATCTCTTTGAAAACTAACAAAGGGAGGTGAGGATGGGGGGGAGGGGGGGGGCATGGACCATCAGGCAATACCAAATAGGTCAATACCTCCTTTTTTCTATTTACGTCACTGTTGGCACCCATAGCATCAGATTATAACAACCTATCCATCCTGGATGAGCTGAAGCATTCCATGTGCTTGAGTTTAAGTCACACAGCTAAACAAATTGCCTTGCAAAGCATTGGACCAACTGCTTATCATAGTCAGATTATTCGACTATTTCTTCATACCATTGTTTCAAGCACACTGACAGCACAATATGAACAGCATAGTTAAGAGGGTGTGGCCACAGTCCAAAGGTGAGCCATATCAAATACTTCAGAACACACATGCATAAACAGTCACACACACACACACACACACACACACACACACACACACACACACACACACACACAATACCACCCCTTCATAATAATGCAAATCTGTACATACAGATACACACAACAACTCATTCCTTGTCTGTTTATGGCGGACAAACTGTGACACTGTGTGTAAATATGCATAGCAGTTATTAGTGTGTGATCCACCTTCAAAGAAAATGATGCCATTGATCATGGGCAATAGCTGGCCTTGTAACTCGAACAAAGTGCCAGTAATGCATCTGCAATATCAGAGAACACACTGCACACATGTAATTTGTCACGCCTTGACTCAATACAGTTTATGACCATGCACAATTGGTTCACAACCCTCAATTGACTAACATGGCCTCCTTCCCAATGGATTCATTGATATGGTGTGAGGACTCCGTACATCCAAGTCCAGCACACCCCTCTCCAGCAGTCAGTTGGCTGCTAGACCATGCATGCATGGCGTCCTGACAAGAGGGTTGCTACTGAATTGATCATCTTCCACAAAGATGTTTAGCAATTATATCACTCTTATTTACTTATTGCAGTGCTTATTTGCTTACACGCTAGTTGCATCGGCCGCCAATTTTCTAACGGCATCTAGATCTACATAAATATATATATATTACATACTTCTCAAGCCACCATGCATTTAATAATTTCTCCAACGACACATACGTATACGTACAGATCAGATATGCAAAGTACCTTCAATTCGATAAACGAGATCCGTCGATGCTTTTAGAAAACCTGTCGCTATACGATTGCTGTAATGGCTATGCAAATGAATTAATTAACACAAAAAAGGTTGGCCCCTACATACTGACACTCTATAATAATATGCATACCACCACCATTAAAAAGTGGCGTACGGGTTGTTGACCAATAAAGGCTTTGAACGATGTAAATTGTTGACCAATCAGCTGTTTCATTTTCATTATTCGGACCATATATTGCAGCATAGCAGCCATCGACATCGACGTCTCCAAATGTGGCAAGTGCACCCTGGTTTCAGCAAAAACCTTTAAAGTACGGCAGCCTACAGTGCACGTATAGAGAATAATCGGATACGCCTATGCTGTTCTTCGCCCACGCTATATGTAATTCTTGCGTTGAATTAAAATAAAAATCACATCCCATAATGATCGATCGATGATCAAAAGCTGTCGATTGTCAAAAGCTGTCGATCAATATGGAGCGCCAAATGCGCCAAAATTCATCAAATTTATTCGCATGGTTCCGCAATGTCATTCGTATGGTTGCAACTACATCATCAACTGTTTTTGACAATCGTGGTCTCTCGTTTTTCAATCGCATCGACCGTTTCCTTCATTCGTAGGGACATAAATTTCAATCGCATCGACCACTTTTGACAATCGTACTGTTCACTCGACATCGATGGTCAACACTTATCAATCGATGCTTTTGAACCATCGATCGATGCTACTAAACCATCGATCGATGCGACTGAACCATCGATCGATGCGATTGGACCATCGATCGATGCTATTGGACCATCGATCGATGCTATTAAACCATCGATCGATGCGATCACAATCGATCGATGCGAATATGCGATTGGACCGTCGATGTAATTCTGCATGGCCCTGTTAGTCTCGTACCCAGACCTACTTTACATTAAAATGCTATTACCATTTCTTGTTGTTTGAATTACATGAATTGGACGCTCCCTAGACTGCTATTGCTGTGCATCTGTTTTGAAGTGGCTTGTTATTGGTTGTTTTTCACCCCTGCAAGGTGTTTTTTCCTATGGTTTTTCTGCAGAAGGAGTTTTTTCAGTGTGTTATGTATTTGATTTGGCCAGTTGCTGTGTCTGTCTGTGCGCTGTGTGTGTGCTGTTGTAGCGGCGTGCACAATTGATGGTAACCAATGTTAGTCAATAGTCATCTTGCATGGTATGGGCGGGAGCCTTGCAAACCTTTACAATCCCTGCGGATTATGCCTGTTTAGCATAGTTATGCGCGATCTTGTGTGCACATTGTATCTACAGTACTTTACAATGATAAAATGTATTATACAATTAAGGCTAAGGTTTCTAAAATGTGCGTGCATCTCAATTGGAGCTCGGCGTATAGACGTTGGCATGTGTTTATCGATGGAGCGGGTGGTCACTGTATAGGAGACCATCTATCCGTGATTATGATTTTATCTAGAGATCGTCTCTCTTCATACTTGATGCTGCTGCTGCATTTATTGATAACCTACAATGCTAGCTAACACAAGGTCAATATTATGTGTAAACTGTGGCTTAATTGTTTTTACGTACTTCAGCGGCTTCTGTATACATGTTTGTTGTCAATTTGGTCTTTAATGGTGGAGGGCAAGAGTATAAGTGCATGATTGATGTTGTGAAGCTATATAGGTGCAATATCTCAGAATCGAAGCGTGATTTTTTTATTCGTTTCTTTTGCATAATGAAATGCGACGAAGTAAAATGATATTGTTTTTATTTATTGATAGGATGATGCACAGAATTAAATTCTAAGTGTTACACTATGCGAGTAATAATTTTTTGTGTAGCGTAGTAATTGTTACATAACAATGATGAACGTGCTTTTGTATAAGGATTGTATCCATGTATAGCTTGTTTGCATTGACTCTCAAAAATTATAATAGTCTATGAGACGTAATGCATCCATTATGACAATGTAATAGCTTAAGGGTTTTGCAAGGCGTGCGTGAAACGTTTAATAAAATTTATGATGCAAGATTCATGCATAAAAGGAGGATACAAGGAATAACAGAAAATATACATTCATTATGCATCACAGACCACAATTTTTTTACGCAAACCTATGAGGCTGAAACAATGTGCTAAAACAATAATATTATTAAAAATAATGACCAAAAACGAAGGAAGGGCAATCTTAAACTACTACCTGTTCATGTAGTGCAATGTCACATCACAGGCTAAAGATGGCAGGATATTAAAAGCCACTAAATATAATGTCTGCCCCTTATGTGAGTATGTGTGGTGTGCGGATTAAAGCTATTAGCCATTCATACTAAAGATATTTCCGTCAATTTTCATAGGTGCTACAAAACGACTACCTAGCACATACCATAACATGTCTGCCATCATGGTCAAACTGTATCAGGAGAACTTTGTATCCAGCTGTGTTGGGGCAGGTAGATGAAGATGAGAGTAGGAAGAAGAGAAGGTTAAGAGAATAGGGGAGGGGGAAAAGAAAAAGAAGGTGGGGACGAGGGGAAGGAGATAATAAGGGGAGAGGAGGGAATGGAGATAGGAGAGAAGAGTGAAGGGAGAAGAGAATGGAGATAGGAGAGAGGGGGAGACTGAGGAGGGGAGAAGAGACGGTGAAGAGATGAAGGGAAGGGAGAAACAAAAAAAAAGACAGGATGGACTGATGGAGGGGATAGCTTGCATAACATCATACCTGTAGATGTACAGCACCCCCTCAGCATCATATCCATGTCACATGGCACACACAAACTTACACATCCATGCACCCAACCCACATTTCTCCAACACCATCCTGGCTGGATGGTCCTCTTATCCATGTCCACTAAAAAAATATTGGCCAGAACAGCTAACATCTGGCAGACGCAAAATTAAATAAGTACATGCAAAGCACATTCCCGGGAGCAGCAGTGCATGTGACCATGTCAAGAACAAAGCTGCATGCCTCATTGGAAGCTGCTGGTGTTAGTTCCAAGAATGTTCTATCATGGGAGAGATATGATACCAGCAGAGCCTGAAAGAGCAGCACCTGATTTTTTCTGGTGGAAATCGTTTAAAGAACGATGTCCTTAATTCTGTAATACATTGTCATAAAATAACCTCACATATGCTGTTGAGTCTAGTTGCTCAAAAAAGTACTAAGGCTTTTCATGCATGCTATGATTTACATCATCTGATCAATTATGCAAAAAAAAACAGCTACAATAATCAGAGAGTGAAATTAGCTGGTCTTAGTTACTCTTCATGGAAAAAAGCCTGCCCTTACAATGAATTAATGGTGTTAACATCAAGGACATTTTATTCATGAAAAAAACTACATGAATATACTAAAACACAATACAGTTGATTTCACTGACAAGCATAAACAAATCCTCTAGTTGTAGTGTAAAATGAAACTCTATGATCACTACAGTCTTGCATTGGATCTACAGCTCCCTTCAAATCAATAATTTGCTGATAAGAGAGTGGACAAGCGGTATCCAGCAAATCAACATTGTCATTAACTTTGGCCACACAAGGACCTGACCAATCGATTCCATACCGATCATCAATTTCATTTCCCAGTGCACCATTTACAACATTCATATCAGCATTAAGCTTTGCCATTCCAGAGTTGATATGGAGTCATATTGTTTTCACTACAAAGCTGTGATGGCTATAGCTTTCACGAAAAATATCCAATTGATGCTGAATATGACAGGTATATACATAGCGTAGGCTATAGATGACCTTTTCATTAGCAGGATCCAGCAAACTGGCATCTTTAAAAGCATAAAACAGATTATAAAAGAAAGATATGCAGCCAGCAAACACATCCCTCTACAATTGCTCTATTCGTTGAGTATGTACACTCCTTCCAGTGATACCGCTTCCATGCCCAGGTCCACAACTTGGATGACTTAACATGTATTCAGACACCCAAACATTTTCACCTCCTTTATCACACCTCACACGTGATGGAAGGCCAAAGGAAGCAACTGCACCAAGGAAGTGTTTCAATACCGTGCCTGAAGTGTTATTTGTAGATGCTTTCAAACACACAGGCAGCCTAGAGAACCCATCAATGCCACCATGAATAACTATACGCCACCTGATAAGTTTATGGTGCCCATGAATATGCCACAAGAAGCTGTTTGGCATAGGGACTGAATACACTCTTCGATGAAGTGCTCTCCTGAAATGACTCCTAACTCCCCTTGGATCAACTGCTGGAAGACTATTTCTAACATGACAATGACACATAATCCCATTAGCCGCAAATAACCATGAAAGCTTCTTTCACCACAGTTAGGATGATGGGTGACAAAATGATGGGCAATGTGATTCAACTGCACATCACTAATGTCAGTAAAGCCAGCTTCTTCTTCAATGCCACATTGACGATTTCTTCTCCTGATGGTAGTAGATGTGGCCACCACTTGTACACAAGGCATGGTGGCCCTCAGATGTGGTCACCACATGTACTCAAGGCATCTTGGCACTCAGATGAGGTCAACACATGTACGCAAGGCATGGTGGCACTCAGATGTGGCCACCACTTGTACTCAAGGCATGGTGGCCCTCAGGTTTGGTCACCATTTGTACTCAAGGCATGGTGGCATTCAGATGTGAATGCCACCATGCCTTGAGTGCAAGTGGTGGCCACATCTGAGGGCCACCATGCCTTGAGTACAAGTGGTGACCACATCTGAGGGCCATCATGCCTTGTGTACAAGTGGTGGTCACATCTGAGTGCCACCATGCCTTGCGTACAAGTGGTGGTCACATCTGAGTGCCACCATGCCTTGCGTACATGTGGTGACCACTGCTTCAGTGCCACCATACCTTGAGTACAAGTGGCGACCACATCTGAGGGCCACCATGCCTTGGGTTCAAGTGGTGACCACTGCTGAGTGCCTCCATGCCTTGTACTGTATTGTGTTTTAGTATATTCATGTAGTTTTTTTCATGAATAAAATGTCCTTGATATTAACACATTGTAAGGGCAGGCTTTTTTCCACGAAGAGTAACTCAGACCAGCTAATTTCATTCTCTTATTACTTGTACCTGTTTTTTTTGCATACTTGATCCGATGATGTAAATCATAGGATGCATGAAAAACCTTAGTACCTTTTTGAGCAACTAGACTCAACAGCGGTTATTTTATGACAATGTATTACAGAATTATTGACATCGTTCTTTAAACGATTTCCACCAGAGAAAATCAGGTGCAGCTCTTTCAGGCTCTGCTGGTATTATATCTCTCCCATGACAGAGCATTTTTGGAACTAACAGCAACAGCTTCCAATGAGGCATGCAGCTTTGTTCTTGACATGGCCACATGCAATGTACTTTGCATGTACTTATTTAATTTTGCGTCTGCCAGATGTTAGCTGTTTTTGGCCAATTTTTTTTTAGTGGACATGGATCCCGCCAGGATGGTGTTGGAGTAATGTGGGTTGGGTGCATGGATGTGTAAGTTTGTGTGTGCCATGTGACATGGATATGTTGCTGAGGGGGTGCTGTACATCTACAGGTAGGATGTTATGCAAGCTATCCTCTCCATCAGTCCATCCTGTCTTTTTTGTTTCTTCCTTCCCTTCATCTCTTTACCATCTCTTCTCCCCTCCTCAGTCTCTCCCTCTCTCTTATCTCCATTCTCCTTCACTCTTCTCTCCTATCTCCATTCCCTCCTCTCCCCTTATAATCTCCTTCCCCTCGTCCCCACCTTCTTTTCCTTTTCCCCCTCCCCTATTCTCTTAACCTTCTTTTCTTCCTACTCTTATCTTCATCTACCTGCCCCAACACAGCTGGATACAAAGTTCTCCTGATACAGTTTGACCATGATGGCAGACATGTTATGGTATGTGCTAGGTAGTTGTTTCTTAGCACCTATGAAAATTGACGGAAATATCTTTAGTATGAATGGCTAATAGCTTTAATTCGCACACCACACATACTCACATAAGGGGCAGACATTATATTTAGTGGCTTTTAATATCCTGCCATCTTTAGCCTGTGATGTGACATTGCACTACATGAACAGGTAGTACTTTAAGGTTGCCCTTCCTTTGTTTTCGTTTTTTTTTTTTACTCTCTTACACCAACAAATAACTTCTACATATGGCCATTATTTTTTATGATATTACAGAGTAAGCGTTGTTTTAGCACATTGTTTCAGCCTCATAGGTTTGCATAAAAAATTGTGGTCTGTGATGTATAATGAGTGTATATTTTCTGTTAATTTTTGTATCCTCTTTTGCTGCACATGAATCTTGCATCAATAATTTTATTAAACGTTTCGTGCATGCCTTGCAAAACCCATAAGCTATTACATTGTCATAATGGATGCATTACCTCACATGGACTATTATAATTTTTAAGATTCAATGCGAACAAGCTATACATGGATACAATCCTTATACATAAGCACGTTCATCATTGTTATTAAAGAATGTAACAATTACTACGCTACACAAAAAATTATTACTCGCATAGTGTAACACTTAGAATTTAATTCTGTGCATCATCCTAAAAACAATATACCATTTTACTTCATCGCATTTCATTATGCAAAAGAAACGAAAAAAAAATCATGCTTCGATTCTGAGATATTGCACCTATATAGCTTCACAACATCAATCATGCACTTATACTCTTGCCCTCCACCGTTAGAGACCAAATTGACAATAAACATGTTTACAGAAGCCGCTGAAGTACGTAAAAACAATTAAGCCACAGTTTACACATAATATTGACCTTGTGTTAGCTAGCATTGTAGGTTATCAATAAATGCAGCAGCAGCATCAAGTATGAAGAGAGACGATCTCTAGATAAAATCATAATCACGGATAGATGGTCTCCTATATAGTGACCACCCGTTCCAGCGATAAACACATGCCAACGTCTATACGCCGAGCTCCAATTGAGATGCACGCACATTTTAGAAACCTTAGCCTTAATTGTATAATACATTTTATCATTGTAAAGTACTGTAGATACAATGTGCACACAAGATCACGCATAACTATGCTAAACAGGCATAATCCGCAGGGATTGTAAAGGTTTGCAAGGCTCCCGCCCATACCATGCAAGATGACCATTGACTAATATTGGTTACCATCAATTGTGCACGCCGCTACAACAGCACACACACAGCGCACAGACAGACACAGCAACTGGCCAAATCAAATACATAATACACTGAAAAAACTCCTTCTGCAGAAAAACCATAGGAAAAAACACCTTGCAGGGGTGAAAAACAACCAATAACAAGCCACTTCAAAACAGATGCACAGCAATAGCAGTCTAGGGAGCGTCCAATTCATGTAATTCAAACAACAAGAAATGGTAATAGCATTTTAATGTAAAGTAGGTCTGGGTACGAGACTAACCGGGCCATGCAGAATTACATCGACAGTCCAATCGCATATTCGCATCGATCGATGGTGATCGCATCGATCGATGGTTTAATAGCATCGATCGATGGTCCAATCGCATCGATCGATGGTCCAATAGCATCGATCGATGGTTCAGTCGCATCGATCGATGGTTCAGTAGCATCGATCAATGGTTCAGTAGCATCGATCGATGGTTCAAAAGCATCGATTGATAAGTGTTGACCATCGATGTCGAGTGAACAGTACGATTGTCAAAAGTGGTCGATGCGATTGAAATTTATGTCCCTACGAATGAAGGAAACGGTCGATGCGATTGAAAAACGAGAGACCGCGATTGTCAAAAACAGTTGATGATGTAGTTGCAACCATACGAATGACATTGCGGAACCATGCGAATAAATTTGATGAATTTTGGCGCATTTGGCGCTCCATAGATCAATGTGTGATTGATCGATCGCCATCGATCAATCAGCCATCGATACTCGATGCATCGATAGTCGATGCATCGATCATCGATGCATCGATCATCGATCCACCTATCATCGATGGTCAATAGCTGTCGATCGATGGTCAAAAGCTGTCGATGGTCAAAAGTTGTCGATGGTCGAAAGCTGTCGATCGATGATCAAAAGCTGTCGATTGATGTCGATCGATGATCAAAAGCAGTCGATAAATTTATCACTCATTTATGACTCATTTTATGGAGCGCCAAATGCGCCAAAATTCATCAAATTTATTCGCATGGTTCCGCAATGTCATTCGTATGGTTACAACTACATCATCAACTGTTTTTGACAATCGCGGTCTCTCGTTTTTCAATCGCATCGACCGTTTCCTTCATTCGTAGGGACATAAATTTCAATCGCATCGACCACTTTTGACAACCGTACTGTTCACTCGACATCGATGGTCAACACTTATCAATCGATGCTTTTGAACCATCGATCGATGCTACTAAGCCATCGATCGATGCGACTGAACCATCGATCGATGCGACTGAACCATCGATCGATGCGATTGGACCATCGATCGATGCGATTGGACCATCCATCGATGCGATTGGACCATCGATCGATGCGATTGGACCATCGATCGATGCGATTGGACCATCGATCGATGCGATTGGACCATCGATCGATGCGATTGGACCATCGATCGATGCGATTGGACCATCGATCGATGCGATTGGACCATCGATCGATGCGATTGGACCATCGATCGATGCGATTGGACCATCGATCGATGCTATTAAACCATCGATCGATGCGAATATGCGATTGGACCGTCGATGTAATTCTGCATGGCCCTGTTAGTCTCGTACCCAGACCTACTTTACATTAAAATGCTATTACCATTTCTTGTTGTTTGAATTACATGAATTGGACGCTCCCTAGACTGCTATTGCTGTGCATCTGTTTTGAAGTGGCTTGTTATTGGTTGTTTTTCACCCCTGCAAGATGTTTTTTCCTATGGTTTTTCTGCAGAAGGAGTTTTTTCAGTGTGTTATGTATTTGATTTGGCCAGTTGCTGTGTCTGTCTGTGCGCTGTGTGTGTGCTGTTGTAGCGGCGTGCACAATTGATGGTAACCAATGTTAGTCAATAGTCATCTTGCATGGTATGGGCGGGAGCCTTGCAAACCTTTACAATCCCTGCGGATTATGCCTGTTTAGCATAGTTATGCGTGATCTTGTGTGCACATTGTATCTACAGTACTTTACAATGATAAAATGTATTATACAATTAAGGCTAAGGTTTCTAAAATGTGCGTGCATCTCATTTGAAGCTCGGCGTATAGACGTTGGCATGTGTTTATCGATGGAGCGGGAGGTCACTGTATAGGAGACCATCTATCCGTGATTATGGTTTTATCTAGAGATCATCTCTCCTCATACTTGATGCTGCATTTATTGATAACCTACAATGCTAGCTAACACAAGGTCAATATTATGTGTAAACTGTGGCTTAATTGTTTTTACGTACTTCAGCGGCTTCTGTATACATGTTTGTTGTCAATTTGGTCTTTAATGGTGGAGGGCAAGAGTATAAGTGCATGATTGATGTTGTGAAGCTATATTGGTGCAATATCTCAGAATCGAAGCGTGATTTTTTTATTCGTTTCTTTTGCATAATGAAATGCGACGAAGTAAAATGATATTGTTTTATTTATTGATAGGATGATGCACAGAATTAAACTCTAAGTGTTACACTATGCGAGTAATAATTTTTTGTGTAGCGTAGTAATTGTTACATAACAATGATGAACGTGCTTATGTATAAGGATTGTATCCATGTATAGTTTGTTTGCATTGACTCTTAAAAATTATAATAGTCTATGAGACGTAATGCATCCACAAGTAAATAAAAACATTCTCTACGAGAAAGTTGGTGGGATATAGGATTTGATTATGACATTGGTGGTGTAAAAAGCAAGGAAACAAGGTCTTATCAGAAGGGAAAATGTCATAGTCCTATATTTAGCACATTTCTAGGGCATGTGTTGTTTGTGTGCTAAATATAGGACTATGACATTTTCCCTTCTGATAAGACCTTGTTTCCTTGCTTTTTACACCACCAATGTCATAATCAAATCCTATATCCCACCAACTTTCTCGTAGAGAATGTTTTTATTTACTTGTTTTCTTAATTTTTTTTCATATATTATATAAAAGCGAGTCCTCCAGCCGATTCTGAAGCTATTGGTGAAATTTTCATCGCTTAGAAATGTTCCTGTCCTGAGTTATGCGTTGCCAAGAAGAAGGAGAAGAATAAGAAGAAGAATGAGAAGACGACCCGCCCCTTGTTCCGAGACTGGGTACGAGGACGGGCAGTACACTCTTGTTCTCAAGAACCACGCGGTTCAGCGACATGAAACAAAAACGAAACTACTCATTTTTGACTTCTAGATCGATTGCTAAAACAAGCTACACGATCCGATCGTCGGGAGTGTTGTTACAGACGGGTCGCGTTTTTTTAATGACTTCATAGTCGTGGTCAAATCCTATATGGAAGTTTCTAACGAAACTTCCGATTATGACAATGTAATAGCTTAAGGGTTTTGCAAGGCGTGCGTGAAACGTTTAATAAAATTTATGATGCAAGATTCATGTGCAGCAAAGGAGGATACAAGGAATAACAGAAAATATACATTCATTATGCATCACAGACCACAATTTTTTACGCAAACCTATGAGGCTGAAACAATGTGCTAAAACAATAATATTATTAAAAATAATGACCAAAAACGAAGGAAGGGCAATCTTAAAGTACTACCTGTTCATGTAGTGCAATGTCACATCACAGGCTAATGATGGCAGGATATTAAAAGCCACTAAATATAATGTCTGCCCCTTATGTGAGTATGTGTAGTGGGCGGATTAAAGCTATTAGCCATTCATACTAAAGATATTTCCGTCAATTTTTCATAGGTGCTACAAAACAACTACCTAGCACATACCATAACATGTCTGCCATCACGGTCAAACTGTATCAGGAGAACTTTGTATCCAGCTGTGTGGGGCGGGTAGATGAAGATGAGAGTAAGAAGAAGAGTAGGTTAAGAGAATAGGGGAGGGGGAAAAGAAAAAGAAGGTGGGGACGAGGGGAAGGAGATAATAAGGAGAGAGGAGGGAATGGAGATAGGAGAGAAGAGTGAAGGGAGAAGAGAATGGAGATAGGAGAGAGGGGGAGACTGAGGAGGGGAGAAGAGACGGTGAAGAGATGAAGGGAAGGGAGAAACAAAAAAAAAGACAGGATGGGCTGATGGGAGGGGATAGCTTGCATAGCATCCTACCTGTAGATGTACAGCACCCCCCTCAGCATCATATCCATGTCACATGGCACACACAAACTTACACATCCATGCACCCAACCCACATTTCTCCAACACCATTCTGGCTGGATGGTCCTCTTATCCATGTCCACTAAAAAAATATTGGCCAGAACAGCTAACATCTGGCAGATGCAAAATTAAATAAGTACATGCAAAGCACATTCCCGGGAGCAGCAGTGCATGTGACCATGTCATGAACAAAGCTGCATGCCTCATTGGAGGCTGCTGGTGTTAGTTCCAAGACTGTTCTATCATGGGAGAGATATGATACCAGCAGAGCCTGAAAGAGCAGCACCTGATTTTCTCTGGTGGAAATCGTTTAAAGAACGATGTCCTTAATTCTGTAATACATTGTCATAAAATAACCTCACATATGCTGTTGAGTCTAGTTGCTCAAAAAAGTACTAAGGCTTTTCATGCATGCTATGATTTACATCATCTGATCAATTATGCAAAAAAAAACAGGTACAATAATCAGAGAATGAAATTAGCTGGTCTTAGTTACTCTTCATGGAAAAAAGCCTGCCCGTACAATGAATTAATGGTGTTAACATCAAGGACATTTTATTCATGAAAAAAACTACATGAATATACTAAAACACAATACAGTTGATTTCACTGACAAGCATAAACAAATCCTCTAGTTGTAGTGTAAAATGAAACTCTATGATCACTACAGTCTTGCATTGGATCTACAGCTCCCTTCAAATCAATCATTTGCTGATAAGAGAGTGGACAAGCGGTATCCAGCAAATCAACATTGTCATTAACTTTGGCCACACAAGGACCTGACCAATCGATTCCATACCGATCATCAATTTCATTTCCCAGTGCACCATTTACAACATTCATATCAGCATTAAGCTTTGCCATTCCAGAGTTGATATGTAGTCATATTGTTTTCACTACAAAGCTGTGATGGCTATAGCTTTCACGAAAAATATCCAATTGATGCTGAATATGACAGGTGTATACATAGTGTAGGCTATAGATGACCTTTTCATTAGCAGGATCCAGCAAACTGGCATCTTCAAAAGCATAAAACAGATTATAAAAGAAAGATATGCAGCCAGCAAACACATCCCTCTACAATTGCTCTATTCGTTGAGTATGTACACTCCTTCCAGTGATGCCGCTTCCATGCCCAGGTCCACAACTTGGATGACTTAACATGTATTCAGACACCCAAACATTTTCACCTCCTTTATCACACCTCACACGTGATGGAAAGCCAAAGGAAGCAACTGCACCAAGGAAGTGTTTCAATACCGTGCCTGAAGTGTTATTTGTAGATGCTTTCAAACACACAGGCAGCCTAGAGAACCCATCAATGCCACCATGAATAACTATACGCCACCTGATAAGTTTATGGTGCCCATCAATATGCCACAAGCTGTTTGGCATAGGGACTGAATACACTCTTCGATGAAGTGCTCTCCTGAAACGACTCCTAACTCCCCTTGGATCAACTGCTTGAAGACTATTTCTAACACGACAATGTAGGACACGTAATCCCATTAGCCACAAGTAACCATGAAAGAATCTTTCACCACAGTTAGGATGATGGATGACAAAATGATGGGCAATGTGATTCAACTGCACATCACTAATGTCAGTAAGGCCAGCTTCTTCAATGCCATATTGACAAATTCTTCTCCTGATGGTAGTAGAAGCATGGTGGCACTCAGATGTGGTCACCATTTGAAGTCAAGGCATGGTGGCACTCAAATGTGGCCACCACTTGTAGCCAGCTGTGGCCACCACTTGCACTCAAGGCATGGTGGCACTCAGATGTGGCCACCACTTGTACCCAAGGCATGGTGGTGGCACTCAGATGTGGCCACCACTTGTACCCAAGGCATGGTGGTGGCACTCAGATGTGGCCACCACTTGTACCCAAGGCATGGTGGTGGCACTCAGATGTGGCCACCACTTGTAGTCAAGGCATAGTGGCACTCAGCAGTGGTCACCACTTGTACTCAAGGCATGGAGGCACTCAGCAGTGGTCACCACTGGCATGGTGGCCCTCAGATGTGGTCACCACTTGTACTCAAGGCATGGAGGCACTCAGCCACATCTGAGGGCCACCATGCCTTGTGTACAAGTGGTGAACACTGCTGAATGCCTCCTTGCCTTGAGTACAAGTGGTGGCCACATCTGAGGGCCACCATGCCTTGGGTTCAAGTGGTGACCACTGCTGAGTGCCTCCATGCCTTGTACTGTATTGTGTTTTAGTACATTCATGTTGTTTTTTTCATGAATAAAATGTCCTTCATATTAACACAATGTAAGGGCAGGCTTTTTCCACGGAGTAACTCAGACAAGCTAATTTCATTCTCTTATTACTTGTACCTGTTTTTTTTGCATACTTGATCAGATGATGTAAATCATAGGATGCATGAAAAACCTTAGTACTTTTTTGAGCAACTAGACTCAACAACGGTTATTTTATGACAATGTATTACAGAATTATTGACATTGTTCTATAAACCATTTCCACCAGAGAAAATCAGGTGCTGCTCATTCAGGCTCTACTGGTATTATATCTCTCCCAAAACTGAGCATTCTTGGAACTAACACCAACAGCTTCCAATGAGCATGCAGCTTTGTTCTTGACATGGCCACATGCAATGTGCTTTGCATGTACTTATTTAATTTTGCATCTGCCAGATGTTAGCTGTTTTATTTTAGTGGACATGGATCCCGCCTGGATGGTGTTGGAGTAATGTGGGTTGGGTGCATGGATGTGTAAGTTTGTGTGTGCCATGTGACACAGATATGATGCTGAGGGGGTGCTGTACATCAACAGGTATGATGCTATGCAAGCTATCCTCTCCATCAGTCCATCCTGTCGTTTTTTTTGTTTCTCCCTTCCCTTCATCTCTTCACCGTCTCTACACCCCTCCTCAGTCTCCCCCTCTCTCTCCTATCTCCATTCTCTTCTCTCTTCACTCTTCTCTCCTATCTCCATTCCCTCCTCTCCCCTTATTATCTCCTTCCCCTCGTCCCAACCTTCTTTTCCTTTTCCCCCTCCCCTATTCTCTTAACCTTCTCTTCTTCCTACTGCTCCTTCCCTCCATCTTCATCTACCTGCCCCAACACAGCTGGATTCAAAGTTCTCCTGATATAGTATGACCATGATGGTAGACATGTTATGGTATGTGCTAGGTAGTCGTTTTGTGGGCCACCTATGAAAATTGACGGAAATATCTTTAGTATGAATGGCTAATAGCTTTAATCCTCATACCACACATACTCACATAAGGGGCAGACATTATATTTAGTGGTTTTTAATATCCTGCCATCTTTAGCCTGTGATGTGACATTGCACTACATGAATAGGTAGTACTTTAAGGTTGCCCTTCCTTCGTTTTTTTTTTTTAATTATTTTTTTACTCTCTTGCACCAACAAATAATTTCTACATATGGTCATTATTTTTTATAATATTACAGAGTAAGCATTGTTTTAGCACATTGTTTCAGCCTCATAGGTTTGCGTAAAAAATTGTGGTCTGTGATGTATAATAAATGTACATTTTCTGTTATTACTTGTATCCTCCTTTGCTGCACATGAATCTTGCATCATAAATTTTATTAAACGGTTCATGCACGCCTTGCAAAACCCTTAAGCTATTACATTGTCATAATGGATGCATTTCGTCAAACAGACTATTATAAATTTTAAGAGTCAATGCAAACAAGCTATACATGGATACAATCATTATACATAATAAGCACGTTCATCATTGTTATTAAAGAATGTAACAATTACTAAGCTACTAGTCAACAACTGGGGCATCAATGGCAAACCTGCTGCGTTCGACCTATCTGTGTCGTCTCCGCTAAAACCTGACATAGTTTCTGAAGCGGGACACACAGCAGGCTCTGCAGCTTTTGCCACAGAACAGCGAACGATACAAGCAAATTCAGGGATTTGTGAAGAACTAGGCTGGAGTTGCATACCCTTGTTGTTGAATCATTCAGGGCCTAACACATTCAAGAAACTTACTTTCCGCCTTTCAGTCCAGGTTAACTCCTCCACTTCCACCACTCTGGACAGCATTTATTCCTCACTAAACCTTTCCCTTGTGCGCTCGAATGCCAGAGCATTTCTTGCAAGGGCAGGTCCCCGTGCTAAAGTCTCAGACCTCTACTTAGTTGGTTGACTCATACATAGTTACATAGTTTACTAGTTAAATACTTGTTTATCCTGTACGTGCATTTATATTCCCATTTAAGCTACACAAAAAATTATTACTCCCATAGTGTAACACTTTGAATTTAATTCTGTGCATCATCCTATCAATAAATAAAAACAATACCATTTTACTTCGTCGCATTTCATTATGCAAAAGAAACGAATAAAAAATCATGCTTTCGATTCTGAGATATTGCGCCAATATAGCTTCACAACATCAATCATGCACTTATACTCTTGCCCTCCACCATAAAAGACCAAATTGACAATAAACATGTTTGCAGAAGCCGCTGAAGCACGTAAAAATAATTAAGCCACAGTTTACACATAATATTGACCTTGTGTTAGCTAGCATTGTAGGTTATCAATAAATGCAGCATCAAGTATGAGGAGAGATGATCTCTAGATAAAACCATAATCACGGATAGATGGTCTCCTATATAGTGACCACCAGCCCCAGCGATAAACACATGCCAACGTCTATACGCTGAGCTCCAATTGAGATGCACGCACATTTTAGAAACCTTAGCCTTAATTGTATAATACATTTTATCATTGTAAAGTACTGTAGATACGATGTGCACACAAGATCACGCATAACTATGCTAAACAGGCATAATCCGCAGGGGTTTTAAAGGTTTGCAAGGCTCAAGATGACCATTGTCTAACACTGATTGGTTACCATCAATTATGCACGCCACTACAACAGCACACATGCACAGCGCACAGACAGACACAGCAACTGGCCAAATACATAATACACTGAAAATCTCCGGCAGAAAAACCCATAGGGAAAAACATCTTGCAGGGGTGAAAAACAACACAGGCAACTCACAACACAGTACAACAATAAAACAACAAAAACAACCAGTGGCGTGTACTATAGACCTCCAGTACCACCCGTTTAAACCATCCCCCACGTAGCACCCTGCCACACCCCCTCATCTAGCCCTTGCTACAGGCGGGAGCGTCTAATTCATGTAATTCAAACAACAAGAAATGGTATCTCTGCTAAGTTAGAGATAGCATTTTAATCTAAAAGTAGGTCTGGATACGAGACTAACCGGGCCATGCAGAATTACATCGACGGTCCAATCGCATATTCGCATCGATCGATGATGATCGCATCGATCGATGGTTTAATAGCATCGATCGATGGTCCAATCGCATCGATCGATGGTCCAATAGCATCGATCGATGGTCCAATCGCATCGATCGATGGTTTAGTAGCATCGATCGATGGTTCAGTAGCATCGATCGATGGTTCAAAAGCATCGATTGATAAGTGTTGACCATCGATGTCGAGTGAACAGTACGGTTGTCAAAAGTGGTCGATGCGATTGAAATTTATGTCCCTACGAATGAAGGAAACGGTCGATGCGATTGAAAAACGAGAGACCGCGATTGTCAAAAACAGTTGATGATGTAGTTGCAACCATACGAATGACATTGCGGAACCATGCGAATAAATTTGATGAATTTTGGCGCATTTGGCGCTCCATATCATTTGGCGTTCCATAAATACCCACCATATGATCGTGCATAGTGGTACGCTTAGTCTCCAACGTCATGCATAGATACTATAGATGGTTCGATAGCACCTTACATTCATTAGGCAGCTCCCCCGCCCACAAGGTGCAAGCCGAACCAGCGATATGGCACAAGGATCTATAAAGAGGGACGTCAACAATACTTCAACGGTGCGACAACGATTCGACCCCGCAAGAGAAGATAATTTCATGAAGGAGGTTCATTCAGCTGCTTTAAAGGAAGATGTAGAAATGGTTAATGCCATGGTGAAGGACTTTGAATCTTATTTCAGCAAAATCAACGGTAAGACGATTCTCCATGACGCGATTTCCAAAGGTCACACCTCCCTGGTGAGACTGCTGGTTACCAAATACAAAGGTGACCTCAATGTTCGTGGTTCAAATGGTGACACACCCTTAACATGTGCTGGTCTAGGTGGCAGTAGTGTGGAGTGTGTGGAGCTATTGATCAATAAGCTTCACTGTGACATCAACACAATGGGTGCTTATGGTAGGACTATACTACATCATGCTTGTTACAAAGGCCACACCTCCCTGGTGAGACTGCTGGTTACCAAATACAAAGGTGACCTCAAAGCTCCTGATTCAAATGGTGACACACCCTTCACATGTGCTGGTCTAGGTGGCAGTACTTTGGAGTGTGTGGAGCTATTGATCAATGAGTTTCACTGTGACATCAACACAAAGGGTGCTGTTGGTAGGACTATACTACATAATGCTTGTTACAAAGGCCACACCTCCCTGGTGAGACAGCTGGTTACCAAATACAAATGTGAACTCAAAGCTTCTGATTCAGAAGGCAGCACACCCTTCACATGTGCTGGTCTAGGTGGCAGTACTTTGGAGTGTGTGGAGCTATTGATCAATGAGTTTCACTGTGACATCAACACAAAGGGTGCTGTTGGTAGGACTATACTACATAATGCTTGTTACAAAGGCCACACCTCCCTGGTGAGACAGCTGGTTACCAAATACAAATGTGAACTCAAAGCTTCTGATTCAGAAGGCAGCACACCCTTCACATGTGCTGGTCTAGGTGGCAGTACTTCGGAGTGTGTGGAGGTATTGATCAATGAGTTTCACTGTGACATCAACACAAAGGGTGCTTATGGTAGGACTATACTACATCATACTTGTTACAAAGGCCACACTTCTCTGGTGAGACTGCTGGTTACCAAATACAAAGGTGACCTCAAAGCGCCTGATTCAAATGGTGACACACCCTTCACATGTGCTGGTCTAGGTGGCAGTACTTTGGAGTGTGTGGAGGTATTGATCAATGAGTTTCACTGTGACATCAACACAAAGGGTGCTTATGGTAGGACTACACTACATCATACTTGTTACAAAGGCCACACTTCCCTGGTGAGACTGCTGGTTACCAAATACAAAGGTGACCTCAAAGCTCCTGATTCAAATGGTGACACACCCTTCACATGTGCTGGTCTAGGTGGCAGTACTTTGGAGTGTGTGGAGCTATTGATCAATGAGTTTCACTGTGATATCAACACAAAGGGTGCTTATGGTAGGACTATACTACATAATGCTTGTTACAAAGGCCACACCTCCCTGATGAGACTGCTTGTTACCAAATACAAATGTGACCTCAAAGCTCCTGATTCAAATGGTGACACACCCTTGACATGTGCTGGTCTAGGTGGCAGTACTTTGGAGTGTGTGGAGCTATTGATCAATGAGTTTCACTGTGATATCAACACAAAGGGTGCTTATGGTAGGACTATACTACATAATGCTTGTTACTATGGCCACACCTCCCTGGTGAGACTGCTTGTTACCAAATATAAATGTGACCTCAAAGCTTCTGATTCTGAAGGCAACACACCCTTCACATGTGCTGGTCTAGGTGGCAGTAGTGTGGAGTGTGTGGAGCTATTGATCAATGAGTTTCACTGTGACATCAACACAAAGGGTGCTGTTGGTAGGACTATACTACATAATGCTTTTGGGAAAGGCCACACCTCCCTGGTGAGACTGCTAGTTACCAAATACAAATGTGACCTCAAAGCTCCTGATTCAAATGGTGACACACCCTTCACATGTGCTGGTCTAGGTGGCAGTACTTTGGAGTGTGTGGAGCTATTGATCAATGAGTTTCACTGTGACATCAACACAAAGGGTGCTTATGGTAGGACTATACTACATAATGCTTGTTACAAAGGCCACACCTCCCTGGTGAGACTGCTGGTTACCAAATACAAATGTGACCTCAAAGCTCCTGATTCAAATGGTGACACACCCTTGACATGTGCTGGTCTAGGTGGCAGTACTTCGGAGTGTGTGGAGGTATTGATCAATGAGTTTCGCTGTGACATCAACACAACGGGTGCTATTGGTAGGACTATACTACATAATGCTTGTTACTATGGCCACACCTCCCTGGTGAGACTGCTGGTTACCAAATACAAAGGTGACCTCAAAGCTCCTGATTCAAATGGTGACACACCCTTCACATGTGCTGGTCTAGGTGGCAGTACTTTGGAGTGTGTGGAGGTATTGATCAATGAGTTTCACTGTGACATCAACACAAAGGGTGCTTATGGTAGGACTATACTACATAATGCTTGTTACCAAGGCCACATCTCCCTGGTGAGACTGCTTGTTACCAAATACAAAGGTGACCTCAAAGCTTCTGATTCTGAAGGCAACACACCCTTCACATGTGCTGGTCTAGGTGGCAGTAGTGTGGAGTGTGTGGAGCTATTGATCAATGAGTTTCACTGTGACATCAACACAAAGGGTGCTTATGGTGGGACTATACTGCATAAGGCTTGTTACCAAGGCCACACCTCCCTGATGAGACTGCTTGTTACCAAATACAAATGTGACCTCAAAGCTCCTGATTCAAATGGTGACACACCCTTGACATGTGCTGGTCTAGGTGGCAGTACTTTGGAGTGTGTGGAGCTATTGATCAATGAGTTTCACTGTGACATCAACACAAAGGGTGCTTATGGTAGGACTATACTACATAATGCTTGTTACTATGGCCACACCTCCCTGGTGAGACTGCTTGTTACCAAATACAAATGTGACCTCAAAGCTTCTGATTCAGAAGGCAACACACCCTTCACATGTGCTGGAATAGGTGGCAGTAGTGTGGAGTGTGTGGAGCTATTGATCAATGAGTTTCACTGTGACATCAACACAAAGGGTGCTGTTGGTAGGACTATACTGCATAAGGCTTGTTACAAAGGCCACACTTCCCTGGTGAGACTGCTGGTTACCAAATACAAAGGTGACCTCAAAGCTCCTGATTCAAATGGTGACACACCCTTCACATGTGCTGGTCTAGGTGGCAGTACTTTGGAGTGTGTGGAGCTATTGATCAATGAGTTTCACTGTGATATCAACACAAAGGGTGCTTATGGTAGGATTATACTACATTATGCTTGTTACTATGGCCACACCTCCCTGGTGAGACAGCTGGTTACCAAATACAAAGGTGACCTCAAAGCTCCTGATTCAAATGGTGACACACCCTTAACATGTGCTGGTCTAGGTGGCAGTAGTGTAGAGTGTGTCGAGCTATTGATCAATGAGTTTCACTGTGACATCAACACAAAGGGTGCTTATGGTAGGACTATACTACATTATGCTTGTGAGAAAGGCCACACCTCCCTGGCGAGACTGCTGGTTACCAAATACAAAAGTGGCCTCAAAGCTCCTGATTCAAATGGTGACACACCCTTCACATGTGCTGGTCTAGGTGGCAGTAGTGTGGAGTGTGTGGAGCTATTGATCAATGAGTTTCACTGTGATATCAACACAAAGGGTGCTTATGGTAGGACTATACTGCATAATGCTTGTTACATAGGCCACACCTCCCTGGTGAGACTGCTGGTTACCAAATACAAATGTGACATCAAAGCTTCTGATTCAGAAGGCAACACACCCTTCACATGTGCTGGTCTAGGTGGCAGTAGTGTGGAGTGTGTCGAGCTATTGATCAATGAGTTTCACTGTGACATCAACACAAAGGGTGCTTATGGTAGGACTATACTGCATAAGGCTTGTTACAAAGGCCACATCTCCCTGGTGAGACTGCTGGTTACCAAATACAAATGTGACCTCAAAGCTTCTGATTCAAATGGTGACACACACTTCACATGTGCTGGTCTAGGTGGCAGTACTTTAGAGTGTGTGGAGCTTTTGATCAATGAGTTTCACTGTGATATCAACACAAAGGGTGCTTATGGTAGGACTGTACTTCATAATGCTTGTTACAAAGGCCACACCTCCCTGGTGAGACTGCTGGTTACCAAGTACAAATGTAACCTCAAAGCTTTTGATTCAGAAGGCAACACACCCTTCACATGTGCTGGTCTAGGTGGCAGTAGTGTGGAGTGTATGGAGCTATTGATCAATGTGTTTCACTGTGATATCAACACAAAGGGTGCTTATGGTAGGACTATACTACATAATGCTTGTTACAAAGGCCACACCTCCCTGGTGAGACTGCTGGTTACCAAGTACAAATGTGACCTCAAAGTTCCTGATTCAAAGGGTGACACTCCCTTCACATGTGCTGGTCAAGGTGGCAGTGCGGAGTGTGTCGAGCTATTGATCAATGAGTCTTCTATTGGCCTAAGTACCCAGGCATTGATAGGTGTCTTGCGTAACGCATTCATCAAAGGACATATTGGGCTATTAAAACTTTTGGTCATCAAATATGGATGTGACCTCAGAGTTTGTTCAGGATTTGGATGTGCTGCTTCTAAGAAAGTTGTTGAATGGATGAAGGATGCATCGAATGGTAAGCCTGGGAGGAAGTATTTAATCATATGAAATCATCTCGATATCTTTTTTATGTTTAGTGTTCTGCTTTGAATCAACAGCGATGTCAACTGTTGGTAAGTATCACCAACGATCTTATTTGTTTAGAATTATTCTATTAATTAATCAAATGCAAAATGTACAATATTGTGTGTGATCAAACAACACTGATCACCAGGGAAATTGCACTTTTTTCTTGTGACATGCTAATCAATATTCTTCATAGCATTAATGGGTTCAGTATCAGACCACCAGCTGATCTGTACTGAATACTGGAGAATGCTGAAGTGCATAAGTGGGTACATTCTGTGAAGGGAGCATTTGTATGTGGATTTATGTAAATGCTTTACCAACAGTCCATTTGGTCCACACCATCCTCCTCCCCTCTCCCTCAGGGTCAGGTGACCTTGAAGGTGTGGACAGGGTCACTAGCTCCATGGGACAGACATGGTATGACTTTGGAGCCTTCATTGGTGTGAAGGTTTCCCACCTGGAGGACCTGAAGGGTATGTCTTCAGGTCAGATGAGCAGGATCATGAGGTGGTGGATTGGTGGGGACACTGACAAGTTTGACTACTTCATGGAGCCAAGGTGGCACACACTGGTGAAGGCCATTGCCCATCCTGCTGGAGGGAACAGTGTCTCTGTTGCTGAAGAGATAGCTTTGTCTCACCAAGTGATTGAAGGTATTACAGCCTTAGATTGTGCTGGTGGTATAGGTGGTGGTATAGGAGCATAATAACATGCACTAAATGCTATTGTTATTTACTGTATGGGCCCCATTTCCTAGACGTTAGGCCTTTGATGAATAATGGCAGACCAGAGGTGGAGAATGGCAGACCAGAGTTGGAGAATGGTAGACCAGAGGTGGAGAATGGTAGACCAGAGGTGGAGAATGGCAGACCAGAGGTGGAGAATGGTAGACCAGAGGTGGAGAATGGTAGACCAGAGGTGGAGAATGGCAGACCAGAGGTGAAGAATGGTAGACCAGAGATGGAGAATGGCAGACCAGAGGTGGAGAATGGCAGACCAGAGGTGAAGCCTGCCATTCTAGATGTGGAGAATGATAGACCAAAACTAAAGCATATTCATCTACTGCAGTTTTTTAGTTGGCAAAGTGTTGGTTTAGAGTTGGGTATGGAAGACATAGCATTGCGCACAATTGAACATGACCATCCTCGAGATCTTAATGGTGCAAGGATTGATATGTTGTCCACATGGCTGGCTCAAGACATTGGTGCAACATATGGTAAACTGGCTAGAGCTCTTGTAGCAGTGGGAGAAACAGACTGTGCCCAGAAGTTAGCAGACAAGATTGGTCAGTTGTTGTATTGAGCAGCTTTTATGATATTTTATATTAGTGCACTTTTTTGGTCACAACAGGGTTCAGTTTAGAAGACATAACTAGTGTCCATGTAACACAAGATGCAACAGCTGTCAATGGTAGAAAACCAGCTTCCTGGGAGTGTATAAAGCAAATGTGTTGAGTATATGATGTCATTGCACTCCATACATGATGTCATTGCACTATACATGATGTCATTGCACTCCATACATGATGTCATTGCACTCCATACGTGATGTCATTGCACTCCATACATGATGTCATTGCACTCCATGATGTCATTGCACTCCATACATGATGTCATTGCACTCCATACATGATGTCATTGCACTGTCATTAAATTTTCCCAACCCCCCATGCCCCGCCCCCTATCCAGGTATCCTCTCATGGAGGGACAAAGACCTAGACCTCCTACTCTACACACTGGTGTTGGACCTGAAGCCAGACCAGGTGGAAGGCCACACCCCTTATATTGTGGCTCACCTGATATACATGTGCCTGCGTTACCCTGATCACTGTCACAAGGAGAAAGAGACCATCAGGTTCATCCAGGGGGTCATCAAGGGAATCCAACATGTCACCACAGTGAGTAAGGATGACCTTGGAGGTGTGTGGGGGGAGGTGGGAGTAGGGAGTGTGAGGAAGGAACTAGTGGGGATATTCTAAGGATTGTGATCCCTGTTCTGTGCTCAGCAACACCAGGAGAATCTGCAGATGTTGGCATTCTGGTTGGCCAACACAACAGTACTGTCCCTCCATCTTAGGCGGTACAGAGAGGATAATCAGGTGAGGGGTGTGAACAGAATACCACGTAATCACACCCACACATCACGTCATCATTGAAACATGTCATAAATCTCAGCCATTGAAACCTGATAAGAATACATGTATGGTTGTGACTGTTTATGCCACACCCACATTACATCATCACTTAGAGCACTAACCACTCTCTCCACCTCCACAGAACCCACAAGTACTCAACTGTAAGACAAACCTTGATCTCACAGAGTACCACCACAAGCTAAATATGCTGGCCATTGACATCTACAAAATGATTATTAAACTGTCCCAGGATATGATTAAAGCATTGATTGGTAAGTTGAAATTAATGGCTGTGTGCTGTTCTTATATGGGATGGCTCAATATATTTTTAATATACATTTACCAGCACCATAAATGGGGGCTGAACTTACACCTATTGTAACTGAAGGTCCACCATGCAACCTAGGGACATGCTCTGTAACCAGGGACATACTCTGTAACCAGGGACATGCTCTATAACCAGGGACGTGCTCTGTCTGTAACCAGGGACATGCTCTTTAACCAGGGACATGGTCTGTCTCCCTAATGCAGTTCCCTGTATGTTGGAATACGAAGGCCTTCTTATGGGTACTGCTGGCAGCATGAAGGGGGACACCAAGAGGAAGGCCAATGTCCCCAAGATGACTGTCATGGATCTGGTGAACACACTGGAGGAGATTGTTGGCACATTGGAGTATGAGCATGTAGACCACAGCCTTGTATTGCAGGTGTTTAAACAGGTGTGTGTACACGGGATGTGTGATAATGTACTATTTAGTACCCATGGTCACACATCTCCCCTCCTCCCCACATGTGATAGTGTACCAGTACCCATGCTCATACATCTCCCCTGATAATGTACCAGTACCCATGGTCATACATCTCCCCTCCTCCCCACATGTGATAATGTACCAGTACCCATGCTCACACATCTCCCCTCCTCCCCACATGTGATAATGTACCAGTACCCATGGTCATACATCTCCCCTCCTCCCCACATGTGATAATGTACCAGTACCCATGGTCATACATCTCCCCTCCTCCCCACATGTGATAATGTACCAGTACCCATGGTCATACATCTCCCCTCCTCCCCACATGTGATAATGTACCAGTACCCATGGTCATACATCTCCCCTCCTCCCCACGTGTGATAATGTACCAGTACCCATGGTCATACATCTCCCCTCCTCCCCACATTCCCTCCTCCCCAGCTCTTCTATTACATCAATGGGCTAATGCTCAACACCATTATGGATAAGCAGAAGATGTGTCATTGGGAGCATGGCCTACAGATATTGTCAGTCTCATGTTTAGCATGTCTCCAGCAGCCATATTAACACACTACTATTCCCTCACAGCTACAACCTCAGCCAGTTGGAGGAGTGGTGTAGAAAGAGAGGACTGGCAGAGAACACTGTGTTAGCTGAGATCAGTCCTGTGTACCAGACATGTAAGCTGCTTCAGATGAACAAGACTGATGTCACGGAGATTACTTCCATCTGCAGCTCACTTAATCCACTACAGGTATGGACTGGGGATGAGATTAACATGGCGAAAACTTTGGAGGGAGATAACGAGAAGGGCTTAGGGAGGGAAGAGGAATTATGGTACTTATTTTATTGAGGAGTGTATGGACAATTGTTATCCATAATCAATTTGATCATTTACATCACTCTCACACACATACTCTGCCTTCACCTGCTGCTTCTCCTCCTCTCGATCAATAGATCCATAAAATTTTGACCCTGTATGTCCATGGTGGTCTTGAAGCTCCTGTCCCTAACACTGTACTGAAGGAGTTTGAAAAGAAGAGACGGGAAGACAAAAGACCCATCAAGCTGATGGTTAACCTTCAACACCTGTACTCCATCACCCTTCCCACCACCCCAGTGGATGTTAATTTTCAGGAGATCACCCTGCCTCCAACTTTGAAAGCAAACTTCCTCACAATGATGTAATGTGTTGTGATAATATGGGACATGTTGATTATGCTGCACATATCTGAGTGTTAAGAACTAAATGCAAAGATAGAATATGCTAGCCATGTTACATATGTATTAACCTGTCGTGGTGTTCTACCATTTTGGAGATGTAAGTGTAGTGCAATATTTGTTTGTTTTCATCGTGGTCAGAGGTGTCCACTGGTCCTGCCCCCTAGCCTGGTCAGAGGTGTCCACTGGTCCTGCCCCCTAGCCTGGTCAGAGGTGTCCACTGGTCCTGCCCCCTAGCCTGGTCAGAGGTGTCCACTGGTCCTGCCCCCCTAGCCTGGTCAGAGGTGTCCACTGGTCCTGCCCCCTAGCCTGGTCAGAGGTGTCCACTGGTCCTGCCCCCTAGCCTGGTCAGAGGTGTCCACTGGTCCTGCCCCCTAGCCTGGTCAGAGGTGTCCACTGGTTCTACCCCCTAGCCTGGTCAGAGGTGTCCACTGGTCCTGCCCCCTAGCCTGGTCAGAGGTGTCCACTTGTCTTGCCTCTTAGCCTGGTCAGAGGTGTCCACTGGTCCTGCCCCCTAGCCTGGTCAGAGGTGTCCACTGGTCTTGCCCCCTAGCCTGGTCAGAGGTGTCCACTGGTCCTGCCTCCTAGCCTGGTCAGAGATGTCCACTGGTCCTGCCCCCTAGCCTGGTCAGAGATGTCCACTGGTCCTGCCTCCTAGCCTGGTCAGAGGTGTCCACTGGTCCTACCTCCTAGCCTGGTCAGGTGTCCACTGGTCCTGCCCCCTAGCCTGGTCAGAGGTGTCCACTGGTCCTGCCCCCTAGCCTGGTCAGAGGTGTCCACTGGTCCTGCCCCCTAGCCTGGTCAGAGGTGTCCACTGGTCCTGTCCCCTAGCCTGGTCAGAGATGTTCACTGGTCCTGCCCCTAGCCTGGCCAGAGGTGTCCACTGGTCCTGCCTCCTAGCCTGGTCAGAGGTGTCCACTGGTCCTGTCCCCTAGCCTGGTCAGGTGTCCACTGGTCCTGCCCCCTAGCCTGGTCAGGGGTGTATATAAGCTTTTAAACTAAGCAGGGAAGGGTGACTCAACAGGTCTGTTGCCTTTTCTCATCCTGCTTATTATTTGTGAGTATTACGGTTTTTTACATTGAACACTGTGGGATGATGAAAATTATTACAGGGTTTGGTGATTACAGTGGGGGTGGGGCTCAGAATAGTGGCATTTGTAATTGACAACTTTATGCTTGCAACTGTGTAATCGCTAGTGCATCAATGATTGCGCAATAACAACTATATTTTAAAAGTTTGTTTAACTTCAAATGACAAGTGCCAGTATCTGTTGCAATCTTCCAGGTGATGGTACTTGGATGCTGTTCAGGTCACATCTCTGCTGCATGCGTGACCTCTTTGCAACCCCATCCTGAGATTGGCATTAATTAGGTCTCCTAGCTACCTGTGTGTGCCTGGGTGGCCTAGTTGTTAACCCACACAATGTCTGTCATCTTTCCCAGTTTTCAAACTCATCTGGTTCAACACATAGGGGGCGCAGAAAGTAATGTGATACCATCAGAAAATTACCAGGTGTACAATATGCAATGAATCACTTTTAGTGAACCAATCAAATTAAAGAGGACAACAAACATCATCTCATCAGTGTTCCAACTATAAATGAGTGGGTGTGTCTCAATGAGTGGGTGTGTCTCTAGAACTCATTGAAGCAAGTTGATTGCTCTATGGTCTAAGTGTACTGCAGTTTCATGCTCATCCCTCATAATATCGCCAGAGGATATTGCTACATGAAATGTGTGGCCAACTAGAATCAAGACAACTTGTCTAAACAACATTCAATCAATGTTCTAGCACTTCTAGCACCCAACACATGTACATATAGGTAGCAGTGACCAACAAACAAATACACCCTATTCATCATCTCTCCATGCTACTGCCTGAACGTCAGGGCTTAACAAAGTGCCAGGTGTCCACTGAATAGTAACAAAAAAAAAAGTGTAAGGAAATGTTTTAGTGCTCAGAACTATACAGTGACATACCCTCTGTGGGAATAGCAGCTGGTGGACCATATGCCTTCTTCTTGCTGACTATCTCCTGAGCAGCTGCCTGAGTGAGCAGTCCTGTTTTGCCAGTAAGAGCTGTATGTTGGCTATGCACAAAACATGGGTGGTTAAACAATCCAAAATGAAGCACACCATGTGCAGACCTAGAGATGGAGCCTGGTTTGCTCTTGCCGTCGATCAGGTTAACCCACTGATGATGCATCTCTTCAATCACCTTTACGGCATAGCTCTGGAGAGATGTTATGATATTAATACCATTGGGCACCAGAGTGTAGAAAGAGTGTGTTGGACTGCACTAAATGTTATACCAAATCATGTTCTGTTTTAGACACTACTCTTATCTCCAGGGCAACTACAGTCCAAACAAATACTCATCTACCCCCACACATACATGCAGCTACCAAACAAAACTACATTTTAGTTCTGGTACACTAATTCTCCCCCCCCCCCCCCCCCCCGCACACACACACCCATTACCTTATCCTGTACGTTGCCATCAAATGCAAACGCATTGGCTGGCTTTCCAGTAGGCATCTTGTACACTCTGAACCAGTTCACAGTGGCCTTGTTGGACAGAAGAGGGCGTTACCAACACGTACCTGTACCAAATGCTGCCATACTGAGGGACTCAAATGTGAACGAGCAATCTAGAACATATTGTTATTAGTCCATGTCTTTATGTTATGGACTGCTGTGTAGTCCCCAAATGTGTGTGTGTGTGTGTCCTCACTAGGATGGCTGCTGGAATGGAAAACATGTCCCCCAGTTGTGAATGTGCTACTATCCCTTACAATTACATTCATGACCACACACACTCCTCCCCCTCACAATACAGGCCCCCCCCCCCCCCCCCCCCCCCCCCCCCCAAGCTTCCCTGCCCACTCCAAATGGTTACAGTAGTCTCCCAACAGAATGAACCAACCTCCAAGAAACCAGGCATAACTCTTTCCACATCCTTAATATCTGTGAAGACAAGATGAAGTATCTCCTGTCCCCATGGCTACCATGAAGCTTACCATTCAGGTCCTTAGCACGTGCATCATTGACATCTATGGCCAGGATCTTCCAGTCAGTCTCACCTGGTGTGTGTGCGCGTGCGTGTGTGTGCGTGTGCATGTGTGTGCGTGTGCATGTGTGTGTGTGCACATATGTGTGTTAAGTACATTGCAGGGTGCATGAAAGGGTGTACGGTTGTCAAAGATGGAACCATTACAAGGCGGGCAACAGACATCACACACACAACAAGAGGTACTAATTGGAACCTTCCATTAGGGTGATAGGGGATGATGGGGGAAGGGGGACAGTTAAGCTGATGGAGAGGCTGATAGACCCACAGGTAAGCTTGGTCTGGAATAACCACTCATTTCATTGTTCTTCACAACTTTCACTTTCAGTGCATCATGTACACAGGAGCAGCTGCACATACCCTCATCAATAAGTGCAATGGTTCCGAGGACCTTCACTTTCTTCACCTCCCCTCTCCTGCCCACCGCTGTGCCTATCTCGCACACGTCCAGAGGGTCGTTGTCACCTTTGGCATGCGTGTTTGGGTCCACGTGGGAGGGGTCTTCCCAAGTCTTGGGGCAGTCACACGAAGGTGATAAGGGAGCAGTGCATTTTGAGGTGCAACTATTTGTGGGAGGTGGACTACCTTACCTGAGGGAAGGCACCGTAGTTCCAGATGTAGCCGTGGTAAGGAAAGCAGTTGTCCACAAAGCGCAGCTTGTCCTTCTTCACGTCCTGCTTAATGGGGTTGAGTGGTTCCGACGTGCTGATCTGAAGGGACGCAATGACTTACAGCAGGTGTACGAATAAATGTGGGGGTGACCATTGGGGGGGGGGGGGGGGGGAGGGGCGGAGGGCTGGGTAGATATGCCCAATGCAAACGTATTACCAAGTACTATAATTACAACATAAGGTGTAAACAGCTTAGTAATACTGTAAACAGCTAGATAATAATCTGGACCCATGCCAGCCTACCTGGCTGATCCTGTTTACATTTCAAAACTGTAATGTGTGCTCAGATCAAATCTTAGCAGCAGATTGGGTGTAGTCGCAAGGCGTGGCTGCATAGTTACCGTTGATTAATAAAAACATGGATCGCCCATATTCCTATATTATTATTATTATTATTATTATTATTTTTGTCATTCAAGTGGTTGTGCAAGGATAATGCGCCAGAATACGACCCAGTACTGTATTGGGCTATTCCATTACTTAGCTGTACACCCCTACAGATGACAATAAATGGTGTCACGGGTTTTTTTTTTCCTCGTAAACATGAGGTTGTCCAGGGGTGTTTTGGAAATATGTCTCGGGTGGTGGTGGTATGAATGCCTGTCTGGGGGGTTTGCAGGTAAAACATACGCTTATCCAGGATAGGTGTAATCAAATAAACGCTTGTCCAGGGTGTACTTTAAAGCCTGTCCCGGGGGGTGTAGACAAAACGGACACCTGTTCAGGGGTGATTTTACATATTGTCCTGGGGGGGGAGGGGGGGGGGGGGGGGGGGGTTGCGTTGGTGTAGTCTGTAAGGGAATAGCCAAGCATGCACACATCGCGGGGGTAGAACACACTTTGCCGTTCACATTACCACTTGGTGCCGTGCCCTACCCCATAATATTGTGGGGTCAAAATAGCGCGCGGTACGCAGTTTGACGGCAAGCGGCACCCGTTCACATCTAAGTAATAAAAACGTGTGTGTACCGTGCTGTGGTTTGGTCGTTGTTGGTGCAATTACGCTTATCCAAGGTCAAAGCCTACCTCCATCTTAGCGTTGGTCCATCGCGGAATTTCAACCAGCATGTTCAGGACAGACTTGTCCTCAGTGGCGTATAGGGGTATATCGTGAAAGGGAGAGACGTAGTCGTCGCCTTTCTCTGTCAAAAAAACAGGGGCGGAAGGGTGGTTATGCAGGTGCATAGTATCAGTTTATGCAGAGCACGCACCCGCGAAGAAACGTCACAGCGCGCAGCCACGTTTGCAACCAGCCTTTTGGCTGGTTTCAACTTACTGACAAAGACGCGGTAGTCTGCGGTATACGGGCTGCCTCGTTCTTCCACGCTGTATGCCATTCTCGACACGCTACGACAGCAACGCTTCAAAGAATTGAGATAATGTCTCGCAAAAATGAGCATTAAAGAAGGCGGGTCCTTAAAGCGCGTGGCGATGTGAGAATATACGGAAGTACGCGGAACGCGGATGGCAGCACTGAAGAGTGTACTAACGGGATGGGTTTCGACCCTTTGCACTAAGAAGCTTCCCTTAACCATAGCAGGTTAGCTTAATACTACAGACCGGAGGAGCCGTATCGACCCATACGTTTCCAGTACCTCTTCAAGCGAGGCTTAGAAATGGAAGCACTCTTACAGAGCGACCTGTTACCAGTGTTGATGCGGCGGGACCTGCGAGTGCATTAACGGGCAGCCTCAAAGTGAAGCAGCTTCTAGAAAGGCAGGTTTCGTTTTTAAAAGAATAACGAATGAACCAAGCGTAACAATCAACTCAGCTCCCCCGCCGAGGTACGGAAGATCTTCAGCTTGGAATTCGCTAGTCAGGTACGTACTCCAATTAGAGAACACGCATGCAGCGTATAGCAACGTGCTGTTAGCAAAGCTTGAGAAACTGGTGGTAGTATTGCATTCGGGGGTATGTGGGAGATGCATGTAACTGGGGATTGATGGAAGCAGATCCAAAGGTGGGGGGTGGGGGGGGGGGGGGGGGGGGGGGGGGGTCCAAGGTAGTAAAGAGATCAGTGATTTGTTCGCTTTTCATTGTGCCTGAAGATGTGGTGAGTGTGTTTCACTGCTCTTAAATGAGGCTAATGCAACTAGTACATATTTCCCTTGTGCCCTAACCAGTGCATATGGGAGGTGTGGTAAGTATGGGGTGTGGTAGGTGCTGTGAGGTGCAGGTGGAGGTGTGGTACGTATGGGAGGTGGGGCACAGTAAGCTCCCTATGAGGGTATGGACTGAACAATTCCACTAGTATGTTGGTCACTTCTCTGACAAACTGTCAAGTAGCAGGTTTTTTCACATTGTCTTCAGCCCATTCCACATTTGTCTTCAGCCCATTCCACATTTGTCTTCAGCCCATTCCACATTTGTCTTCAGTCCATTCCACATTTGTCTTCAGCCCATTCCACATTTGTCTTCAGCCCATTCCACATTGACCCATTGCTGCGCTACTTATAGGTGGGGTCAGTGTGTCACGTTGTTTAGAGCGGTCAATGCCCAAATGTACCCACACTGTTGTTGTAACGTACTGACACTGTTGTTGTAACGTACCCACACTGTTGTTGTAACATACACGTACGTGCAGCAACAATAGAAATGTTATTGGAACATTCAATTACATTACTTACATTAATGACTCGCTTTCAAATAACGGTTAAGTATGGGTATAGGGATTGTGTGTGGAGGGAGGAGGGAAGGAGGATGGTAAGTGTACCAATATGCCAAAAGCTTTTGCAGTTACTGCAGACCACAGTAGACATGGTCTGGCCCGTAGGCTGGTTGGGGAGATAGGGGAGGAGGGGTTCGGGACAACAATAAGGGTGGAACGAACAGTGAGGGTGTGGGTGTGTGAGGGGGCTGATCCCCCCTCATCCCACTCAGCCAAGGGGGTATGGGGGGCGCTGTAAGCTCCCCCAGCAGGGTCTGGGGTGGAGCCCCAGAAACTTTAAAAACATAAGGAATTTCTATTTTTTCACGGACTCTTTCTGTACCTGTACATCGCTTACACTATGTACAGAATGTATGTCGAGATAAGGTTAGAATATCGAGATAAGGTTAGAATGTCAAGATAAGGTTAGAATGTCGGGATAAGGTTAGAATGTCGAGATAAGGTTAGAATGTTGGGCAGGTCCCAATAGAGAGCTCATGCTAATTACATTCCAAGTTACAGAGGCAAGCTTTAAGTTTTTATCTTGAGCAAATAATGCTGCAATACCTGGGGGTGTGTCTACGCTGGTAAAGCATATATTCTATAGAGTACGTAACCTAGGCGATATAATGGTAACCTAGGCGATATAATGGTAAAGCCATTTCAGAAGTGAATGACTCATTGCGAAGGAGAATGAAAATCAGTTAATACCTTGTTCAATCCGTCATGTTCACCGGAGGTCATATCTATGGCTCAAACAAAAGCCCTGCACACAGTTACAAGCCATTACTATATTATGTGGTGATGAATTGCTATGGTGATAACTTCATGATGTCATACAGTAAGTGTTGCGTAGAGACTAGCTCGTGCCCAGACTTCACACACCGTGTGCTCATTAGCAATGAATAAATTATTTTGATGGCAAGCGTGGAACTAATTTGGACAAGCGGGGGGGTGGGGGGGTCGACTGAACCCACCGATCCGACCCCCCCCCCCCCCAGGCTACGGATCTGATAGTTCTTGACACTTGGGCATAAAGTAAAATGTAAATTGTGCTAGACATAACCTTCACACTGTGCTAGACATAGCCTTCACATTGCGCTAGACATAGCCTTCACACTGCGCTAGACATAGCCTTCACATTGCGCTAGACATAGCCTTCACACTGCGCTAGACATAGCCTTCACATTGCGCTAGACATAGCCTTGACACTGCACTAGACATAGCCTTCACACTGCACTAGACATAGCCTTGACACTGTGCTAGACATAACCTTCACACTGTGCTAGACATAGCCTTCACACTGTGCTAGACATAGCCTTCACATTGCACATAGCCTTCACACTGCGCGAGACATAACCTTCACACTGTGCTAGACATAGCCTTCACATTGCGCTAGACATAGCCTTCACATTGATTTGAAGCAGTTTCAAATACAAATACCCACCAATCTAATTACAACCATTAAAATTAGGTTCTGCCCAAGTTTGTGCCACAAACTTGGGGGTATTTACCATACACCTTGGAGATGTGTGGGCTAAATGCCTTTAGTCTCTTTTTCCCAAAGCTTTGCATTTCATTAGTTAGCTTTTGTGTACTGATGGGACTACCTTGGCTCTGTGTACTGATGGGGATATCATGGCCCTGTGTACTGATGGGGATATCATGGCCCTGTGTACTGATGGGGATATCTTGGCCCTGTGTACTGATGGGGATATCTTGGCCCTGTGTACTGATGGGGATATCATGGCCCTGTGTACTGATGGGGATATCATGGCCCTGTGTACTGATGGTGATATCATGTCCCTGTGTACCGATGTGGCTATCTAGGCCCTGTGTACTGATGGGGCTATCTAGGCCCTGTGTACTGATGGGGCTATCTAGGCCCTGTGTACTGATGGAGACTATCTTGGCCCTGTGTACTGATGGGGCTATCTTGGCCCTGTGTACTGATGGGGCTATCTTGGCCCTGTGTACTGATGGGACTATATTGTATACAGTATCACACTACAGATAGAATCCCAAACACAAATGTTAAGAGCGGAAGCTGTAGCGGAACTAAGGCAGTGCGATTACGGGGACACATAGAAAAATTTGTAGCTTTTATTCTATGCAATAGAATAAAATAGAGGTGGACGCTAGTATAATTTATGCTTTTAAAGTGTAAGTGGCTTAACTGAAATGAGATTATAGTCAATTTATACAAATAGCTGTTCATCATTGGGTAATAATCACGCAGCATGTAGAATAACATGCTCAGCTATTATCCCTAGAAACCCGCAAATAGAATAAAAAACAGAATAAAAATTTTCTAGGGGTATAGTGGTCACTCCACATTATGGATTGCATTTTTTTGGGAACAGATGTGTTTTAACCAGCTGTGTGAGTTGATAATTGACCACAAGACAGTAGACCCCAGTTGTGGGTGAGTTGATAAGTGACCTGAGGGGTAGACATATGATAGACCTAGGGGAGATGTTTGTATTCCCTTAGTCTATTGTTCTTATATGTTTACATGATTCCATGTTTGACAATGACTTGTACCAAGAGACCAGGCATGCTCTCTTGGTATGTGCTTTGGATTATTTATCCGTTTCATTGCACACTGTGTTGCAGAAGGAACTCAACAAGGCAGCCATAGCCAAAGCTGTTCAGAGCCTGGAAGACAGAGAGGGGAACTCAGGGGCAACACACGTGCAAAGTTGAGTGTGCCCTTTTTAAAGCACTGGAACCTTTTCATCATGATATTGTTTTGTTTGCCCTTCCCCTTCCCCCCAAGTTGGGGCCCTTACTGTGAGGATCAGATATCTCACTGACCACATGAAAAAGAATAGAAAGGTAAATTATCTATTCAGAATACCCTCAGAACATATGGGTGCACATGCTTGTGTGTGTGCACACACAACACACCATAGTACTTGTAATAATCCATCACCCTCACCCCTGATCTCACGTGCCACAATGATTCTAACCCTACTCCTTCAGTTTCCAACCTCAATACATGATTAATTCTGACATCAGAACACATAGCACACACCATTTCCAACCTTACACACAGAGGTATGTGTAATTCCCAACCTTACACACAGAGGTCTGTGTAATTCCCAACCTTACACACAGAGGTCTGTGTAATTCCCAACCTTACAGAGTCATGTGTGTAATTCCCAACCTTACACAGAGGTGTGTGTAATTTCCAACCTTACAGAGTCATGTGTGTAATTCCTTACACACTGAGGTCTGTGTATTTCCCAACCTTACACAGAGTCATGTGTGTAATTCCCAACCTTACACACAGAGGTCTGTGTAATTCCCAACCTTACACAGAGTCATGTGTGTAATTCCCAACCTTACACAGAGGTCTGTGTAATTCCCAACCTTACACACAGAGGTCAGTGTAATTTCCAACCTTACACAGAGTCATGTGTGTAATTCCTTACACACTGAGGTCTGTGTATTTCCCAACCTTACATGAGTCATGTGTGTAATTCCCAACCTTATATAAACACAAGTCACTTCCTGATCTTGTGCCAACTCATGTGACCTCATGACATCTTTTTTGTCTCCTCCCCTGACCTGTGTACCTGAAGGACTTCAGCTGCCTGAGAAGCCTTATACAGCTGGTTCACAGGAGGAGGAAGCTGATCAAGTACCTCAGGAGAACAGACCCAGCCCAATGCCAGGAACTTGTCAGGGATCTCCACATCACAGTCCCTGCTGTTCAGAAATACCCAAGCAAAAAGAAGTGAACTTTTTAAGTGTGCAAAAAATGTGTTTTTGAATTGCTATGGCAATGCAAACAAAACACAACAAGCTATAAGTCATACAGCAGGGTACATATGCATGTCCAATAAATATGGTCATAAAATGGTTTGTCAATTGGAGGTTATATGATGACAGAGAAGTCCTACACAGCTTAATGATGGATATCCTCACTATACAACATGTTCTGTGTTATCTTCATATCTTTTCTTCCTTTTTTTTTTCCTTTTTTTTTTTCCTCTTTCAAATTTGCTTCTCTTGGGGGTGTGAAGGATTTTTTTTCCATGAATCACTTAGTGAGCGTGAAATGGCAGTGTTCTTAATAATAGGCTTAGTAGTCTACATACAGAGCAGTGTCAGCCATCTTATGCCATGACCTTCACAGCAGGGACGTTGTGTATACAGCTTAGCTCCTTGGGGGAAGTGGGCGGTACCAGTAAGTCTTCAAGGTCAGGCGCAGGACATGGTGTTACCACCAGCGGGAAGCACACAGCAATGGAGGCATAGCGCGTTGCCAGGGCCTCGTAGCACATGGACAGCTCACCTCCACGCATCTGATCAGAACAATAGATATAATTATAAGTAATAAGTATCTGAGGATGAACACACACACACAGCTTCACCTTGGCCCAAGGCCACACACACACACACACACACACACACACAGCTGTCCCTTGGTTAAAGCCTACACAACACACACACACACACACACAGCCGTCCCTTGGTTAAAACCTACACAACACATAGCCATCCCTTGGTTAACCCCCCCCCCACACACATACACACACAGCCCACCTTGGCCAAACCCCCCACCCTCACACACACACACACACACACACACACACAGCCCACCTTGGCCAAGGCCTGCAATGCCAACACTGTGTCCAACCAGTTGCACCCAATCAACTTGAGGTCACACGCGAGTGCTGCTAGGGCCAGACGTGAGGGAGGGTACTGCATGAAGTTGTGGTCACATATGATGGGCTCCAAACAGAGTGCGATGTGGATGAGATGCTGGTCTGATGACAGTCCATCAGGGAGAGGCAGTGTACCCATAGTGATGCCAATGCAGTGGAACTGGTCATTAAATAGAGCAGAAAGAGAGAAGGTAAGAGAACTGGTCATTAAATAGAGTAGAAAGAAGGTAAGAGAACTGATCATTTAATAAAGTAGAAGGCAAGATTAAATAGAGCAGAACTTCAGAAAAGTTAAGGATGGTGTGTGTTATGTGTGCAAATGGACTAATATCAGTAATGGTACCATTTTAAGGAAGTCCAGTGGAGTGGTGACATCATAGAGTCTGAAGTCCAACTTTTGCATTACTATCAGTTCCATGCGTTGGATGTCGCGCTCTGAGTACTCCACTCCGTAACGCAACGCAACGTTCTCTGTCAGAGATGATAGCGCCTATGAGTGGAGGGAAAACAGCCATTAATTAAAAAGGGGAGTCTACCTAAAGACAAAAGTACAATTTCAGCCAAAAGGATAAGCAGAATCATTGCGTAATGAATACAATAGCGTTCCTAACAAATAAGCGTGACTCTGATTTGACCTCAAGCCACACACCTTCCTCCCCTCCCAACTGAAGGTACGAACTAACCTCTGCCTTTTCCTCCAGTTTGGCTGCAATATAGAAGCACGTGAGGGTCACACATTTCAGGAAGCGATGTCGAACCTGAAGCAGACAAAAATGTGCCCTCAACGGACCATATATGGGCAACAATGAAGCCATACAAATGTTTGCGGGAGGGGAGAGAATCTTCACAACACTCCCCTCCTCTCGAGGCCCATTTCTACATCACATGCTAACCTTACCTTCACAATGGAAAGGAAGGAATCCAAGAGGCTCACAGCCCTGAAGAAAACTTCAAGTCTGAAGTGGTGGTCATGTGTTAGCACGCTCAACCACCGAGTCATGTCATCTCGATCATAGCAGCCAACAAAATCAGCACTGACATTATGCTGCCAGCCAGAAGATTAAAAACATCCTTATATGAATGGAGCATAATGTACACTACAGGCCCATTCATGCATGACAACAGACAGAAGGTGTGTGTAAATTGCAATTCACCGTGTATGAATAACAGAAAACAAGCCTCTCGACCTGCCAAAAGGTTAGCATGTCTCAGAGTTAAAATGTTGTGGGCATCTTTTGGTACTTCTCTATTGATGCGGTGGGCTAAGTTGAAACGAAATTGCCACTCGTGGAATGCGTAAAACTAACCCGGCGGAATACACACATATTTCACATCCACAAGACTACTTCAAAACCTTCAACGCAAACAAACACGGATCGGTTATCCTAATTTAATCGCTCCCCGGTAGACAAACCTCGTTGTAAATGGATAGTTCTGCTCGCTCGTTCTCGCGGGCCAGCGCATCAAGCAAGTCGATCTCTGCCATCTGTTAAAATGGGGAAGGGAAGGGGACAAAGTCAAAATGGGGGAGGGAAGAGCAAATCTCCCGAACAAAGCTAACATCATTTGAAACGAATCATCTGTTGGTTGCCGAATCTGCTAACACACAATACAAAGAAATCCATGGCATAGGGCCCTACATTTTAGGCAACACTTCCACTCACACTGGTTTCGGCCTCAATATGTCCTCTGGAACTGGAAACCTCGTGGATATTGGAGCAATAGAAGGAACTGGGCGCAGCGGCTCAGTAGCTCAGCAGAGCGAAGTAGTAACACGATCGTGTTATTATATTTAAAGGCACGCCATTGTACTTAACCGCCAGATACTTCCTTAGGAATGACAAAAATTTTCACGCTGGCGGTGTACTTATATATACTATTCCAATATTTCGGGCTAGTGACGTCGCTGAAATTAAACCCCTTCGTTCCCAGACCGGGTTCGCGCATTTTTGACCGTTGTGTGTGTGTGTGTTTTTAAAAACTTATGGCTTTGGCAGAGGCAAAGCCTTCAGTCGGCGAGGCGCACGCCCTTTTATCGCCAGGCGAACTTGTTTTGAAGAAGATATTTGCTGAATTTGTGGTTCTTAGCGGTCAGAAGCTACAGTTTATTGCCTCCCAGACACTCGTAAGTCCATTTGAACAAGACCTGGCATATAGGCATACACTTGCGGCGGGACCGTCTTGCATGATACATACTGCGTGCATTGTAATATTTTTACGACCTCTTACGCATAGGACTTCCCCCTGGGCAAGGCTTTACAAAGGGGGGAAGACGCGCACTTCGATCAGGTATGTGGGACAAAGGTGGCTGTTAGATGTGTGATGGTGGTGGTGATGGGGGATAACCATTCTCTGGTTGCAGTTGTTGAATGCACTGAATGAAGTCGCCAGCTTTTCCCTGCGATCAGTGCTGGCGTCTGCTTTTAGCTGGAAAGAGATACAGGTTAGATGTGGACATGACACAGCACAGGTGGCATGGGAAGGAGGTACACAGAGGTGGCATGGGGAGGAGGTACTGTTGGTTTGGGGAGGATGTACACAGAGGTGGCATGGGAATGGGGAGGAGGTACACAGAGGTGGCGGAGGTATTGTTGTCAAAGAGGTGGCATGGGGAGGAGGTGATGTTAATCTCTTGTGTTTTCTTGTTTCAGTTTCATCATTATAGTCAAGTCACCACATGGCCTGTTGTCCTGAGCTGGTAGGTTACTTTCTGCGATGGGCTTCTAATTAGAATATGATTCGAAACACTACTTCTGGGAATAGAATGTCATACAGTGATGTGTTGACATGGCTGTTGTGTGTGTGTGTATGTGTGTGTGTGTTTGTGTGTGTATGTGTGTATGTGTGTGTGTATGTGTGTGTGTGCGTTACATATTAAGGGTACCATGAATTTGTGTGTGTTTCATGTTACATGTGAAAGAACTTTGTATGTTGTTTGAAGCTTCGGTCATACATGGTTGGCATGACTTAGGTCAGACATGGTTGGCATGACTTAGGTCAGACATGGTTGGCATGACTTAGGTCAGACATGGTTGACATGACTTAGGTCAGACATGGGTGGCATGACTTAGGTCAGACATGGTTGGCATGACTTAGGTCAGACATGGTTGGCATGACTTAGGTCAGACATGGTGGCATGACTTAGGTCAGACATGGTTGGCATGACTTAGGTCAGACATGGCTGGCATGACTTAGGTCAGACATGGTTGGCATGACTTAGGTCAGACATGGTTGGCATGACTTAGGTCAGACATGGTTGGCATGACTTTGCGGGTGAAAAGAGACAGAGCTGGTCCACATAGATCCTGCTATGATTTGTGTATCGCTATATAAGGTGTGTCGTGCATTCTGATGATTCGGAAAAGCAAGCTCTAGAATGTGTACACTGCATACCTACCCACCCTCATGAACACCTACCCTCGTGCACACCCACCCTCATGCACATCTACCCTCGTGCACACCCACCCTCATGCACATCTACCGTCGTGCACACCCACCCTCATGCACATCTACCCTCGTGCACACCCACCCTCATGCACACCCACCCTCATGCACATCTAACCTCATGCACATCTAACCTCATCAATGCCCACCCTTGTGTATACCTACCCTCATGCACACCTACCCTCATGAACACCCACCTTCATGAACACCCACCCTCATGCACATCTACCCTCATGCACACCTACCCCCATGCACACCTACACCCATGCACACCTACCCTCATGCACACCTACTCTCATGCACACCTACCCTCATGAACACCTACCCTCATGCACACCTACCCTCATGCACACCTACCCTCATGAACACCTACCCTCATGAACACCTACCCTCATGAACACCTACCCTCATGAACACCTACCTTCATGCACACCTACCCTCATGCACACTACCTTCATGTATGTGTGCTCTCCATTTGCAGTTCTGTATCAGAAAGTTCCCAGCCCCCAACAGCTACCAAGAAGCAGCAGTTAGAGAGGCAGGAGCTAGCCATTGAGTTCTTACTATGCTTGGTATTGATAGAAGTCTTGACCAAGGTATAGAGCTGGTGTCCACATTTGTAATGTGTATTAAGTTTGCTGATTGTATACTAGTGTTTTGAATGTTGCAATGTCATTTTTTTGTAGAGTATGTGTGTGTGTGTGTATGTGTGTGTTTGTCTGTGTATGTGTGCACTTGAGTGTTTGATGCTTCCTACATTAACTCATTAGCTTCCAGTACATCCTGTACCTGAGGAGTTCATTCACAGAATTGAGGAGAGTGCCTTTTACTATTTCAAAAGACCTCAAGCAAACAAGGAAAAGTATGTATCTGTACCTGTGTGTACATATATACATGTGCGTACATATGTGCGTACACATGTGTGTACATTCCATGTACCTGTGTATGCATATGTATGTGTGTGTGTGCGTACACATGTGTATACATTCCATGTACCTGTGTATGCGTATGTGTGTGTGTGTGTGCGTACACATGTGTGTACATTCCATGTACCTGTGTATGCGTATTTATGTGTACCTGTGTGTACATGTGTGTGTACACGTATTTGTGTACATTGCATGTGTTCTTGTGTATGTATACATATGTATGTGTACGTTGTATGTGTGTACCTGTGTGTTGTACAGGGACACAGTCAACCCCAATGCCTAATGGTCTGCTAATCCTCCTGTACTCATACCTGTAGGGACACAGTCAACCCCAATGTCTAATGGCCTGCTAATCCCCCTGTACTCATACCTGTAGGGACACAGTCAACCCCAATGCCTAATGGCCTGCTAATCCCCCTGTACTCATACCTGTAGGGACACAGTCAACCCCAATGCCTAATGGTCTGCTAATCCCCCTGTACTCATACCTGTAGGGACACAGCCAACCCCAATGCCTAATGGCCTGCTAATCCCCCTGTACTCATACCTGTAGGGACACAGTCAACCCCAATGCCTAATGGCCTGCTAATCCCCCTGTACACATACCTGTAGGGACACAGTCAACCCCAATGTCTAATGGCCTGCTAATCCCCCTGTACTCATACCTGTAGGGACGCAGTCAACCCCAATGCCTAATGGCCTGCTAATCCCCCTGTACACATACCTGTAGGGACACAGTCAACCCCAATGTCTAATGGCCTGCTAATCCCCCTGTACTCATACCTGTAGGGACACAGTCAACCCCAATGCCTAATGGCCTGCTAATCCCCCTGTACTCATACCTGTAGGGACGCAGTCAACCCCAATGCCTAATGGCCTGCTAATCCCCCTGTACACATACCTGTAGGGACACAGTCAACCCCAATGCCTAATGGCCTGCTAATCCCCCTGTACTCATACCTGTAGGGACACAGTCAACCCCAATGCCTAATGGTCTGCTAATCCCCCTGTACTCATACCTGTAGGGACACAGCCAACCCCAATGCCTAATGGCCTGCTAATCCCCCTGTACTCATACCTGTAGGGACACAGTCAACCCCAATGCCTAATGGCCTGCTAATCCCCCTGTACTCATACCTGTAGGGACACAGTCAACCCCAATGCCTAATGACCTGCTAATCCCCCTGTACTCATACCTGTAGGGACACAGTCAACCCCAATGCCTAATGGCCTGCTAATCCCCCTGTACTCATACCTGTAGGGACACAGTCAACCCCAATGCCTAATGGCCTGCTAATCCCCCTGTACTCATACCTGTAGAGACACAGTCAACCCCAATGCCTAGTGGTCTGCTAATCCCCCTGTACTCATACCTGTAGGGACACAGTCAACCCCAATGCCTAGTGGTCTGCTAATCCCCCTGTACTCATACCTGTAGGGACGCAGTCAACCCCAATGCCTAATGGCCTGCTAATCCCCCTGTACACATACCTGTAGGGACACAGTCAACCCCAATGTCTAATGGCCTGCTAATCCCCCTGTACTCATACCTGTAGGGACACAGTCAACCCCAATGCCTAATGACCTGCTAATCCCCCTGTACTCATACCTGTAGGGACACAGTCAACCCCAATGCCTAGTGGTCTGCTAATCCCCCTGTACTCATACCTGTAGGGACACAGTCAACCCCAATGCCTAATGGCCTGCTAATCCCCCTGTACTCATACCTGTAGGGACACAGCCAACCCCAATGCCTAATGGCCTGCTAATCCCCCTGTACTCATACCTGTAGGGACACAGTCAACCCCAATGCCTAATGGCCTGCTAATCCCCCTGTACTCATACCTGTAGAGACACAGTCAACCCCAATGCCTAATGGCCTGCTAATCCCCCTGTACTCATACCTGTAGGGACACAGTCACCCCAATGCCTAATGGTCTGCTAATCCCCCTGTACTCATACCTGTAGAGACACAGTCAACCCCAATGCCTAATGGTCTGCTAATCCCCCTGTACTCATACCTGTAGGGACACAGTCAACCCCAATGCCTAATGGCCTGCTAATCCCCCTGTACTCATACCTGTAGGGACACAGCCAACCCCAATGCCTAATGGCCTGCTAATCCCCCTGTACTCATACCTGTAGGGACACAGCCAACCCCAATGCCTAATGGTCTGCTAATCCCCCTGTACTCATACCTGTAGGGACACAGCCAACCCCAATGCCTAATGGCCTGCTAATCCCCCTGTACTCATACCTGTAGGGACACAGTCAACCCCAATGCCTAATGGCCTGCTAATCCCCCTGTACTCATACCTGTAGGGACACAGTCAACCCCAATGCCTAATGGCCTGCTAATCCCCCTGTACTCATACCTGTAGGGACACAGTCAACCCCAATGCCTAGTGGCCTGCTAATCCCCCTGTACTCATACCTGTAGGGACACAGCCAACCCCAATGCCTAATGACCTGCTAATCCCCCTGTACTCATACCTGTAGGGACACAGTCAACCCCAATGCCTAATGGCCTGCTAATCCCCCTGTACTCATACCTGTAGGGACACAGCCAACCCCAATGCCTAATGGCCTGCTAATCCCCCTGTACTCATACCTGTAGAGACACAGTCAACCCCAATGCCTAATGGCCTGCTAATCCCCCTGTACTCATACCTGTAGGGACACAGTCAACCCCAATGCCTAATGGCCTGCTAATCCCCCTGTACTCATACCTGTAGGGACACAGTCAACCCCAATGCCTAATGGCCTGCTAATCCCCCTGTACTCATACCTGTAGGGACACAGTCAACCCCAATGCCTAATGGCCTGCTAATCCCCCTGTACTCATACCTGTAGGGACACAGTCAACCCCAATGCCTAATGGTCTGCTAATCCCCCTGTACTCATACCTGTAGAGACACAGTCAACCCCAATGCCTAATGACCTGTAGGGACACAGTCAACCCCAATGTCTAATGGTCTGCTAATCCCCCTGTACTCATACCTGTAGGGACACCGTCAACCCCAATGCCTAATGGCCTGCTAATCCCCCTGTACTCATACCTGTAGGGACACAGTCAACCCCAATGTCTAATGGTCTGCTAATCCCCCTGTACTCATACCTGTAGGGACGCAGTCAACCCCAATGCCTAATGGCCTGCTAATCCCCCTGTACACATACCTGTAGGGACACAGTCAACCCCAATGCCTAATGACCTGTAGGGACACAGTCAACCCCAATGCCTAATGGTCTGCTAATCCCCCTGTACTCATACCTGTAGGGACACAGTCAACTCCAATGTCTAATGGCCTGCTAATCCCCCTGTACTCATACCTGTAGGGACACAGTCAACTCCAATGCCTAATGGTCTGCTAATCCCCCTGTACTCATACCTGTAGGGACACCGTCAACCCCAATGCCTAATGGCCTGCTAATCCCCCTGTACTCATACCTGTAGGGACACAGTCAACCCCAATGCCTAATGGCCTGCTAATCCCCCTGTACTCATACCTGTAGGGACACAGTCAACCCCAATGCCTAATGGCCTGCTAATCCCCCTGTACTCATACCTGTAGAGACACAGTCAACCCCAATGCTCAGAACATCAAGAAGATTGCTGACCTTTATGCTGAAGTCGTGGGAGTACTATCCCAGTCCCGGTTCCACTCCATATGTCGCAGGTTCTTCCAAGAGATCAAGGACCCCCAGAACAGCTCTGGTTTGGTAGTAAGGATAATTGAAGGTCTAAGCTTCATGAGGGTAAAGATGTTCCCGGTGGAAGAACTGGAGCTGTGGTTTCGTTTCTTGCAGGTTTGTTGCTGTGTGTGTGCATGGGTGTGGTGGATGTGTGTGTGTGTTTGCATGGTATAGATGTGAAGTGCTGCACACACAAGGTAACAGAGGTGCCATGGACTATACACCCCCCTACAGAGGCTTGTGTGTGCTGTGTAAGCTGTGCATGTGCACACCTATGCACATACCTAGTATTTACACAGATTAGCACCTTGCTTGGGCAGTACAGGGCAGGCTGGGGCAGTGTTAGCATTATACCCTAATGGGAGCACACTCCTGCTTTTTATTTATATAGTGCTGTTTTGGGGAAACATCCTCAGAGGTTAGGGTTTATTGATTGGCTCAAGATAATCCAAGCCACTACAATTGTCTTGCCTAAACCATGGGCTGGCCTTAATTAGGAATCTCATCCCTCCCCCTCCCTCCCTCCCTCCCTCCCTCCCTCCCTCCCTCCCTCCCTCCCTCCCTCCCTCCCTCCCTCCCTCCCTCCTCCCTCCCTCCCCTTCCCTCTCTCCCCTTCCCTCCCTCCCCTCCCTTCCCCTCCCCTCCCCTCCCCTCCCACCCACCCACCCTCCCACCCACATAGGAATGTGCTACATTTCTGCTTGAATGCAACAGAGAAAAGATCAAGAATGCAATGTGTGCCCTGCTGGTGGAGATCTTGGTTCCGGTGGCCTCTGTAATCAAGTTTGAGTCCTCTCTCCCTGTGGTCCGCAAGTTTATCAGCATGCTGTATGGCCACAGCTTTGACCAAGCCAAAAAGAAGCACGCCACCTCAGCTGTGAGTGTATCCATTTGCTGGCATGTGTGCATGTGTGTGAGGTTATGTGCTAAGTATGGTGTGTGCATGTGTGTGAGGTTATGTGGTAAGTATGGTGTGTGAGGTTATGTGCTATTATGGTGATACTATTGCTTGTGGTTGAGTACACAGTTAGCACCCAAACACACCACCACACCATTACCACCTCCCTATTTGCAGCCATTGAAGAATTTAATGTCTGTACATGTGGTGGGCAAGGGAGGAGGGTGAGAGGAGGGGGAGGGGAGAGAGTGGGGAGGGGAGGGGAGAGAGGGGGAGGGGAGGGGAGAGAGGGGGGAGGGAGGGGAGGGAGAGGGGGAGGGGGAACCTTCAATGTGTGCCTAAAGGTTACTTACTGTTTGATGATTCGTTTGGCTAGCCCTACATCTCTCTGTTGACTGTACTACTGGCCATCAGTGAGGGAGAATTCTTCCTTCAGTCTTGGCACCCATTTCTAAACCAAGTGATCATCCCTATCATCAAGGTATATTGGGGGGGGGGAGGGGAGAGAGAGGAGTGTGTGTGCGTGTTTGTGTGCATGCATATACATGTATGTGTGTTTTCCATTGTTGCTTTCATTCCATTTATAACTCAATTTCCTAACCCTTCATTTCCCATGGTCCTCCACTTCCTCTCCTTCTCTCCTTAGGGTCACAGGGACAATAAGCTCCAGCGTGCTGCACTCGAGTCTCTCTACAGGCTTGTCTGGTGAGTGGTTGGAGGTGGTGGTGGGTATGGAGGTGTAGGTATGGAGGTGGTGGGTATGGAGGTGGTGGGTATGGAGGTGGTGGGTATGGAGGTGGAGGAGGGTATGGAGGTGGTGGGTATGGAGGTGGTGGGTATGGAGGTGGTGGGTATGGAGGTGGAGGAGGGTATGGAGGTGGTGGGTATGGAGGTGGTGGTGGGTATGGAGGTGGTGGGTATGGAGGTGGTGGGTATGGAGGTGTGGGTATGGAGGTGGTGGTGGGTATGGAGGTGGTGGGTATAGAGGTGGTGGGTATGGAGGTGGTGGTGGGTATGGAGGTGGTGGGTATGGAGGTGGTGGGTATGGAGGTGTGGGTATGGAGGTGGTGGGTATGGAGGTGGGGGGTATGGAGGTGGTGGTGGGTATGGAGGTGGTGGGTATGGAGGTGGTGGGTATGGAGGTGGTGGGTATGGAGGTGGTGGGTATGGAGGTGGTGGTATGGAGGTGGTGGTGGGTATGGAGGTGGTAGATATGGAGGTGGTGGGTATGGAGGTGTGGGTATGGAGGTGGTGGGTATGGAGGTGGTGGTGGGTATGGAGGTGGTAGATATGGAGGTGGTGGGTATGGAGGTGTGGGTATGGAGGTGGTGGGTATGGAGGTGGTGGTGGGTATGGAGGTGGTGGTGGGTATGGAGGTGGTGGGTATGGAGGTGGTGGGTATGGAGGTGTGGGTATGGAGGTGGTGGGTATGGAGGTGGTGGGTATGGAGGTGGTGGTGGGTATGGAGGTGGTGGTGGGTATGGAGGTGGTGGGTATGGAGGTGGTGGGTATGGAGGTGGTGGTATGGAGGTGGTGGTGGGTATGGAGGTGGTGGTGAGTATGGAGGTGGTGGGTATGGAAGTGGTGGTATGGAGGTGGTGGTATGGAGGTGGTGGTTGAGCATTGAAGGAATAGTTATCCCTAAAATGGAAGGAAACACATGCACTAAGAGGACATCTATTGTGGGTAGGCTGGGGTGGGTGGGGTGGATGAGGGGGGATTTTATGGGCATAAACCATTCTTGGTCTTCCCTTTGCAATACCTGGTAAACATGGTAACAGGGTCTACATGATTCGTCTGAAAGGGGAGAGCAATGTCGCCACACAGAAGTGAGTGCTTTTTAATGTCCACCCACAGCCATGCCCACTGTATTCATACACAGTTCTATCTGTATATACAATCAGACCAATCATAAGACTTGATTATGAACACATATGCATACACACATATGCATGCACACACACACACACACACATGTACACATACACACAGCCGCTTAAGGCTGATAGTGGATACACTGTTTCCCAAAGGCACTGGAAGACTGCAGCCAAAAGATATGCCTTTGAACATATTTGTGAAGGTCATTCACTACATTGCCAAGGTGAGCTGTGCACATGGGTCTGTGTGCACGTCTATCTGTTTGCATGTGTGTATATGTGTGTATGTATAATGGGGTTATGGTTTCCATGAATGAACACACAACATTTAAATTTATTCCCGTTTAAAAGCGTTGCGTTCATTCATGACCAGCGTGTGTCCATGAACGAACGCTTTTTGGATGGGAAAAATAACAACATTCATTAGTGGACATCATCACAAGTACAGGTCACGTATACAGTAGTGTCTACAGGCCAGTCTCAAGAGGCAGCTTCTTATTCATCAAAGCCGTTACCTCCCTGCCTTATCCCCTCCCCTCTCTCTCTCTCTCTCTGCACAGTACCGTTTGGACTATGCCATGCAGGAGATCATAAATGAGCTGATGGTAGTCCACAGAGGGGACATCAGGCACCCGGAGAGGACCATAGTGTTCATCAGGGCCTTCCTCGTCATCGCAGACAGCCTCGAGAAGAAGGAGAGCGACATTCCCATGCCCACCAACGTCACCATACCCCCCTCTGGGGGGTCGGCTCGTGTCAAGACCAAGTTCCTCTCCAGCACACTCTCTGAGGACGTAGCCAGGAAGATAGGAGTGGAAAACTATTACCCAGAGTAAGAAGGGGGCAGGGGAGACCACTAGGGATGACCTCCTGATGGTTTTGGACACACCTACTGTAACCTCAAAAAGGGCGTCAGGCCACACCTACTTTTGGCTTTTTAGCATTTATAGTGGTTGGGGTTTTAATCCTCACAGGGTACGAAAGGCTCTTGGGGACATCTTGAAGTCTGTTGATTCGACCATAGGCCGGACGCTGCTGCAGACAAACCTTCAAGCAGTTGGCCGTAACCTGGATGAAGTGCTTACGTAGGTTCATGTGTGGGGATGTACTTGTGCACTTCCTTGTCATGTGCGGATGACCCCAATGCATGTACTGCACATGTATGCTATGTGTTGTACCCTGTGATGCAATACATGTATGCTATGTGTTGTATCCTGTGATGCATGTACTGATGTGGTCATACATGTATGCTATGTGATGTATCCTGTGATGCATGTACTGATGTGGTCATACATGTATTATGTGTTGTACCCTGTGATGATGTACTGATGTGGTCATACATGTATTATGTGATGTACCCTGTGATGCATGTACTGATGTGCTCATACATGTATGCTATGTGATGTACCCTGTGATGCAATACATGTATGCTATGTGTTGTATCCTGTGATGCATGTACTGATGTGGTCATACATGTATGCTATGTGATGTACCCTGTGATGCATGTACTGATGTGGTCATACATGTACATGCTATGTGATGTACCCTGTGATGATGTACTGATGTGGTCATACGTGTATTATGTGTTGTACCCTGTGATGATGTACTGATGTGGTCATACATGTATGCTATGTGATGTACCCTGTGATGATGTACTGATGTGGTCATACATGTATGCTATGTGATGTACCCTGTGATGAATGTATGGCTATGCACCTTGTGATGCATCATGCAACGTTCTATTTGTTTGCCAGATACGACTTACCTGCGGTGGATCACTTAGTAAATCAGAGCGAGTTACAAAATAGGTAAAATCGTTGAGGTAGCGTGGCCGAGCGGTCTAAGGCGCTGGTTTAAGGCACCAGTCATTTCGATGGCGTGGGTTCAAATCCCACCGCTGCCAGATTTTTATTTTTCATCATTATCGCTTCATGAATAAGACATTGTTATGAATACCATGAAGATATTATTATAAATACCTTAGCGGATAAGTGAACAGTTTTAAAAACTACCTTTGTTGGTTTATCAAAAAAAGTCTTACATGTAGTGCCATGTAACCTTTTAATAATGTTCGGTCTTTCTGCGCTAAAGTCCATAGATCTACTGACTTCTTCTGATGGTTCTCTTCCGTTTTACACCATTAGAGAATCTTTGTGTGCGCATCATGATTCTGCTTGCACTTGTAATTTGCTCACAGTTCCCACAGGTGATTGGTGCAAACTGAAGTATATAATGATGGATGACCTTTTGCTTAAATAAGTCACTCAGTCCAACTTTTAAGTGTTGTCTCACAGTCATTGCCAGCAAGTCTGGTGGGTGGATTCAGTTTCATTTATTGTTGAAGAAATGATAAAAAAGGACACAGATCGTTATGTACTGTAGTTCTAATGGTGTAGGTTTGAGTATAAGTACCCCCCAATGTTACATCAACGTTGATGTTGAATCACAGATTCCAACGTTACGCCAATGTCACCTTATGTAGGTGATGTTAAGATATTATAATGGTAATTATATAACTTGTATGGCATTGATGTAACTTTGGGCTAACGTCATATTATAAAGATGCCTTTACACTGAATGT
>OY811989.1:1133576-1182763 GCA_963681505.1 Eunapius fragilis
CTGTGGCCTTTGGGTAGGTACAGCTGGTGCTGCCTTTGGGTATGTACAGCTGGTGCTGCCTTTGGGTAGGTACAGCTGGTGCTGCCTTTGGGTAGGTACAGCTGGTGCTGCCTTTGGGTGGGTACAGCTGGTGCTGCCTTTGGGTAGGTACAGCTGGTGCTGCCTTTGGGTAGGTACAGCTGGTGCTGCCTTTAGGTAGGTACAGCTGGTGCTGCCTTTGGGTAGGTACAGCTGGTGCTGCCTTTGGGTAGGTACAGCTGGTGCTGCCTTTGGGTAGGTACAGCTGGTGCTGCCTTTGGGTGGGTACAGCTGGTGCTGCCTTTGGGTGGGTACAGCTGGTGCTACGTCTTATGGTGTGAAGACATATACCAGTATTGTACTATGTTGGTTAAGTGTTATTACAGCAGTGTGTGCATATCATGTATTCTATGTGCATGTATAAATGTGTGTGTGTGTGTGCATGTGTATGTGCCCAGGACATTGGTTGAAGAGTTGAAGCCACTGATCAATGAAGCCATGGATTTGAAGAAGACAGCTGTAAGAGTCCTTTTTCCTCATATGTAATGTGACATGTATGTAGATATACATTTATACACATGCACACACACACATGCACACACATACACATGCACATACACATGCACACACACATGCACACACATGCACACACGCACATGCACACACATACACATACACACACACACACAATAGCAAGTCCAAAAGAAGCGAAGACGTGAGATCTTTAGAGTACAAATCACTCGGGTGTTTGAGCTCACAGCCGAGCATGGCTGCTTCAGAATGAACACATCTGCACGCACAGACGGTGGTCAGATCTCCCCTGTCTTTTCCGAGTTCATTGAAAGCATCAAGTAAGAATAGTTTTGTCTGCTTTGTGGCAAATCATTTGCACTGTGATGTGTATAATAGGAATAACCTGGAGACAGAAACAGATTGTGTGAACACCACTCTGCAGGAGCTGAGGCTACACCTGGCAGCCTTCATATCCAATGTCATAAACAGTATCCCCAAGGGAATGGAGAGGATGAAGCTATTCAGTGTTGAGCTTCGGTACAGTCTCTTCTACTTGTTCTCAAGCTGGTGTGAGCTGTTTGGAATCAGCTCGTCGAACAATGGAGAACAAGACAGGTATTGTTATCTGGTCCACAGGGAGTGGGATTGGGTACCTGGTGCACAGGGTTTGGGTATGGGACTACTGTACATGTGTACACATATATTGGTATGAGGTATGGATTTGGTATGGGGACTGTACATGTATATTACATGTGTAGTACACAGGGAAAAGTTTCAAAATCCCAGCCTTGGGTTTTTACGGTGGTTTTTAACAAAAAGCCATCCTGGAATTGAGCGAATATCGTAAAAACCATCCTGAAATTTGGCGTCCAGGGTGGGTATAGTTTAAAAACCATGCTGGGTTTGTCGAACAAAATACATGTTGAGCTCACCTCATTGCTTCAACATGGTTTTTGTTCGACAACCCAGCATGGTTTTTAGGCTATTCCCACCCTGGACACCAAATTTCAGGATGGTTTTTACGATATTCGCTCAACCACCGTAAAAACCCAAGGCTGGGATTTTTGAAACTTTTTCCTGTGGTAGTGATATGAGTGTGGATTTTTGTTTGCATATGGGAGTGAGTTTGTGAGATAGAGAAGTTAGAGTGTGATGTAGGGTTAGGAGGGAAGGTGTGTGATATGAGGGTTGGAAGGGAAGGAGGGAGGTACTGATATACAAGGTTAGGTGACCATGTGTAGGATGAACAAGTTTGCTCTTCTAACACTGTCTACCATGTTCAGTGCGTGGCCACGTGTATACCTGTCCTGCATGTATAGTCTATGCACGGTGGGAGTGAGGGTGTATCGCTTTGGTGTACCAAAAGGCACTCAGGTTTCATGATGCACACACACACACACACACACACACACACACACACACACACATACAAAAGGTCTGGCTACAATGGACGCATGAGCCCTCTAGGTATCAGCTGCCTGGAAGCCATGTCGGCCCTCATCTGTGCGGGTCCCATCTTCCACAGCAAAGGACTGGACCCTCAGAGCAGGATCTACCTCTGGCTGGAGAACATGCTCATATGCCCGGACACCCGGGTGCAGACCTTGGGCCAGAGGACAGTGCAGATGCTTCTTATGGTGAACAGCTCCATCCCAACCCTCATCAACTGGGTGGTGGACCGCTGCATACAGACCAGGGTGTCCCACCTCTGCTTCCATGCTCTCTCAAAGACACTGGTGGAGATGTAAGTGTGACCCCCCCCCCCCCCCATGTGCTTTGTTAAGGGACATGAAGCCCCCCCCCCCGCACCATGGGGACACCAAGGCCCCCTCCCCCCTGTGGGCTTTGTTAGGGGACACCAAGGCCCCCCCCCACCCCCACCCCACCCCGTGGGCTTTGTTAGGGGACACCAAAGCCCCTCCTCTCCCCTGTGGGTTTGTTAGGGGGACACGAAAGACTAAGGAGGGAGCTATGTGAGTAGCGCAACCTGGGGAATAGTAACATGCCAAATATAAATACACCCACGCTTAACACCGCAGGATCTCGTGTTAGGCAATTTACATACGACCCACAAGTGGTTGGTGCGAAGCAAAGTATATATACGTTACCCTTCGCTTGGTCAAGTCACTCAGTCCAATTTAACTGTTGGCTCACAGTCATCACCAGCTAGTCTGGTGGGTGGACTGACCACCATCCCGTGGTTCAGTCTACTTTTTTTAAATTTCACTTATTGCTAAAATAAAGACTATCTCGTATAAAAGTGTATGTGCTAGCGATTTAAATTTAAGTGACTTCATTGTCACTGTTTTCCATCGCTTGCGTTACGAACGGTTAAGCACGGTGTTATAGTCGAGACGTTCACAATTGTCATACGTTCAGAACAGGAACTTGTGGTAACCGTACCGTGATGGACTTAGGTGTATCCAAACCCTCATAGCTATATTAAAAAACACGTGAACTGAAAACGGAAAGGTAAATACAATTAGCTCAATCGACGGCACAAAGCCATGTAGATGTCATGTTGAAGTCAAAGCATAAGAACTAGTACCTGCTTGATGTACATCCATACAGCTAATTTTGCTACTAGTACAACTCTCTTAAGGCATACATGGTACCTGCAACTCAAATGAATATGGGAACTTTGCTGGCTTTAAAGGTCACCCTGGTAGGGCTTTGCATTCCTTTGTACCACTTCCACACCATATACATGTGAAATGATTCCACTTCTGTTGTACAATCAGTGTATGAACCCCCACCCCCACTATCCCTCCTCTCCTTATCCCTCCTCCTCCCCTTATCCCTCCTCTCCTTATCCCTCCTTCTCTCCTTATCCCTCCTCCTCTCCTTATCCCTCCTCCTCCCCTTATCTCTCCTCCCCTTAACCCTCCTCCTCTCCTTATCCCTCCTCTCCTTATCCTTCCTCCTCTCCTTATCCCTCCTCTCTTTATCCCTCCTCCTCCCCTTATCCCTCCTCCCCTTATCCCTCCTCCTCTCCTTATCCCTCCTCTCCTTATCCCTCCTCCCCTTATCCCTCCTCTCCTTATCCCTCCTCCTCTCCTTATCCCTCCTCTCCTTATCCCTCCTTCTCTCCTTATCCCTCCTTCTCTCCTTATCCCTCCTCTCCTCTCTCTAGGGGAAATAGTAACATGCCAAATATAAATACACCCACGCTTAAACCGCAGGATCTGATTCTACTCATGTTAGGCAATTTGCATACGACCCACAAGTGGTTGGTGCGAAGCAAAGTATATATTCGTTACCCTTCGCTTGGTCAAGTCACTCAGTCCAATTTAACTGTTGGCTCACAGTCATCACCAGCGAGTCTGGTGGGTGGACTGACCACCATACCGTGGTTCAGTCTACTTATTTTTATATCATTTACTTGGGACAGTTCACGCGAAACTGGCGTATCACGTTTTTATATATAAAGTTATAAAAATGATTCACTTTGAAATCGCTACATCTCCCGAACCGTAAATGCTATTGACTTCCTATTTTCAACACTTCATACTACATCATTTCTCTCTGGTAAAATAAATTTTGGGCTCTTGCATTAGCTTCGTGCCAGTGTTGCAACGTCCTATACCCCTTGGGGCTCAAACCGGCCATATCTTTCGGCAGGACATCTCAATTAACTTCAAATTCGGTTTATACGTAGAGGGGTCCTGTACCTATCGATTTGTCCTGTTCGTTAATTTTTACTTGATCCGTTACGGAGATACAGCTGTGCAAAGTAATTGCACATTTCTCGTTCATTTCGCGCCATTAACCTACTCCAACCTGGTTCCCGCTACTCCGAGCACATGAATATACAATAACCTCCCGTGCCCATGCCACTACATGTACAACTGAAGTGCCACCGTTGTTCGTACAAACGTCAGTGGTTCTCTTCTATAACAAACAAGATTCGTTAAGCGATCAAAATGCGTGGGATTCAGCTACCATCACCATACAAAATACGGTACGTACTACCAGTACCGATACGCGCGCACAACAATATGTGTCCCTGTCGATTCGGTCATACTCTTTGGGTGTCACTCATTGCGTGGCCATTTATAGGCTCACAACCTATGATAGTACGTCAGAGCCATGAGGTAAAGTGCACGGTGTATCAGCTAGGCTATGGGAGAGACGTGGTCGAGTTAAAGACACATGCAGCGCAGCTATGCTGGAACATGTAACCCTTCCTTATTGTCGGGATTTGCGTTCTGCTGGCACATATGTTTTAAACGCCCACCGTTTTTCATTTCATCTGCATGGCTGGCACACACACACCCATGAACCAACACATACACACGTCTCACGTCACACTTATACACACTCTTTCCACTACCAGTATTCTTTCCCCTTGCTGTACACCCTGTAAATAGTTATGTGCTACATGGATTCACACATAAGCTTTGTCTATTTTGGTTATGTACAGTGCTTTGACTGGCTTACTATCCAACCCTCTTTCTCAATTATTTATATTGTGACTGATGTGTTTTTCACGTGTGTAACTGGATTGTGTGTTTTATACACAGTGGTATAGGAGCATGGGGGCAAAGGCCCCCCTCCCAACCCCTCCCCTCATTGGTTGTATGTACTGGATTAATGTGTTGTACGTACTGGACTATTTGTTCCTGTCTCACAGTACCTGTCACATCATGACGTACCATGCCTCATGTCCCATATTCCATTACATGCATCCATTTACGCACTCACACACTCATACAGACACAACACTCACAACTATCCCATGCCAATCACTAGCTATGAGTGTGTACCATTGAGAGGTTTAAAAAGACTTAGGACTTACTATTTATTACCTTCCTTTGTTATATAAAATTTCCAGGGCCCTGATCTTTATCTTTAGGGATAAAGCAGGAATAATATTCCTGCCAGGCTTAGGTACAAAAGTATGTTTACAGAGTGGTAGATCTACATGTAATATCACAATAGCACAGATTCCTAGAAGGGGCCCATGTATAATGCTATACATACACACGCACGGCACACACACACACACACACACACACACACACACACACACACACACACACACACACACATACACACAAACCAGTGCTACTTAGAAATAGTGGTTCTGGTGGGTATGACTGTCAGTTTGCTATGGCCAGATGCAAAGCCACCCATGGAAGTCACCCATGGAATGTTGACTCTCATGTGTGATGGTGGCAAATAGATAGGCTAATGCCTTTGTGTTTAGGACTCTGCCATTAAGAGACATATGGTCACATACCCACCTGAGGATCAGAGCAGTTGGTGTCATTTTTTTTTTTGGATCTGGGGCAGTGCTACTTCCAAACATGTTACAGACCTGTGAGTTCCATAGGCTTTTGCATTTGGTCATATGTGTAGCAAACTTGACAGTCATCCTCGCCAGAACCACTAATCCTAAGTAGCATTGGAATTTCCGTGTGTGTGTGTGTGTGTGTGTGTGTGTGTGTGTGTGTGTGTGTGTGTGTGTGTGTGTGTGTGTGTGTGTGTGTGTGTGTGTGTGTGAGAGTGTTTGTGTGTGTAGCATTGGAAATTGGAACCTTTCTTTCTTGGAGGATGTGCAATTTATTTTTGTAATGTGTTGACAAGGATTGTACAGTATGTACTACCAGTACTGATACTTGCTCACAACATCATGTAGAAATCGTCTCCCTGTTGATTTGGTTATACACTTTGGGTGCCACTCATTGCGTGACCATTTATAGGCTCACAACCTATAACAGTACGTCAGAGCCATGATATATAGTGCATGGTGTATCAGCTAGGCTAGGGGGGAGGCGTGGTCGAGTTAAAGACACATGCAGCGCAGCTAGGATGGAACACATGTAACCCTTCCTTATTGTCGGGATTTGCGTTCTGCTGGCACATATATTTTAAACGCCCACCGTTTTTCATTCCATCTGCATGGCTGGCACACACCCATGAACCAACACATACACACGTCTCACGTCACACTTATACACACTCTTTCCACTATTCTTTTCCCCTTGCTGTACACCCTGTAAATTGTTATGCGCTACATGGATTCACTTATAAGCTTTGTCTAGTTGAACTTTTTTTCTATGTCTTTCGGTTACAGTGCTTTCACTGGCCTACTATACAACCCTCTTTCTCAACTATTTGTATTCTGACTGATGTGTTTTTCACGTGTGTAACTGGATTGTGTGTTCTATACACAGTGGTATAGGAGCATGGAGGCTATGGGGGCAAAGTCCCAACAATTTTTTCAGAGGAAGGCCCACCTCCCAACCCCTCCCCCCATTGGTTGTATGTGCTGGATAAATGTGTTATGTACTGGACGATTTGTTCCTGTCTCACAGTACCTGCCACATCATAACCTACCATGCCTCATGTCTCATATTCCATTACATGCATCCATTTACACACTCACAAACTCATATATACACAACACTCACAACTACATGTATCCCATGCCAATCACTATATACGCTGAAGCTCTGAGTGTGTACCATTGAGAGGTTTAAAAAGACTTAGGTCTTACTATTTATTACCATCCTTTGTTGTACCAGGGCCCTGATCTTTGTCTTTTGGGATAAAGCAGGAATAATATTCCTGCCGCGGGCGTATATACAAAAGTAGGTCTACTAAAGTCCCTCTTACAGAGTGGTAGATCTACAAGTAATATCACAAAAGATAAACAGCACAGATTCCTAGAAGGGGCCCATGTATAATGCTATACATACACACGCACATGCACACACACACACACACACACACACTCACTACACATACACACACAAACCAGTGCTACTTAGAATTAGTGGTTCTGGTGGGTATGACTGTCAGTTTGCTATGACCAGATGCAAAGCCACCCATGGAAGTCACCCATGGAATGTTGATTTACATGAGATTGTGGCAAATAGATAGGCTATGTTTAGGACTCTGCAATTAATGAGACATACTGTCACAAACCCACCTGAGGATCACAGCGCTTGGTGTCATATTTTACGTCTGTTTTTGGATCTGTGGCAGTGCTGCTCCCAAAGATGTTACAGGTGACTTACATAGGCTTTTGCATTTGGTCGTATGTGTAGCAAATTTGACAGCCATCCTCATAAGGACCACTAATCCTAAGGAGCATTGAAATTTCCGTGTGTGTGTGTGTGTGTGTGTGTGTGTGTGTGTGTGTGTATTTGTGTATGTGAGTGTATGGTGTATGTCTACGTAGCATTGGAATCTTTCTTTTGCAATTTATTTTTTGTGATGTGTTGACAAGCTACTTCTAGATCTGCTCACCTAGAGATGGAAGCCTTGCATACAAGTAATAAAGACATTCTTTATGAGAAAATTGATGGCATATAGGATTGGAAGGCAAAAGGAAGAAAACAAGGGTCTACTAAGGGGAAATGTAATACGCACACAGTTGAACAACATAATGTCCTACAAATGTGCTAAATATAACATATTTCCTCTATTGCCTGTCAATCATATATACCAACTTAATGTTTTTATTACTTGTTCCATCAATTCTTTTTCTTCGTGAGATAGAACATAACTATTTTGAAATAAGACCATTAGTGGTGTTACACTGTTTAGGAGGGGTATACTGTGTGGAGGAGGGGGGGGGGTGTCTCCTGGATGGAATGGTAAAAGGGGGGAAGGAGATCCCTACGTCGAAGTGTGACATCTATGGAAGAGGGGGTGCCCTGATGTGGAGGAGCAAGGGGCACCTGCTGTGAAGTGGGTGGGGAATCCCATGTGAAACAGGTGGGGATGGAAGCACTGATGTGGTGGAGCAAGTAGCATGCATCCATTGGTGGCCTTGTACCAACATATAGGGGCTACCATTGGTGGAGGTCCAAACGCAGCTTGCTAAGCGTTTTCAAAGCTACCATTGTGTGTGGTATGTGTGTGTGTGTGTGTGTGTGTGTGTGTGTGTGTGTGTGTTGTGTGTGTGTGTGTGTGTGTGTTGTGTGTGTGTGTTGTGTGTGTGTGTGTGTGTGTGTGTGTGTGTGTGTTGTGTGTGTGTGTGTGTGTGTGTTGTGTGTGTGTGTTGTGTGTGTGTGTGTGTGTGTGTGTGTGTGTGTGTGTGCTTATAGCATTGGTACTTTCTTAGAGGATTTATTTTTTGTGCAAGCTACTTGTGGACAGATGGGAAGCCTTGCATAAGTGGCAGTGAATATTATTGCTTAGCCTATCTCAAAGATTTGGAAAGACTGGGCCACTGTAGAGTTTATACAGAGAGCATTCACTGACATGGCTTCTATTTACCCATGGGTATACCCGCAGTACTGAGTTGGTACACATGAAGCTTCAGGACTAGTATATATACAAGAGCACCTTGATGGTGAGCTTCCCCCCCCCCCCCCCCCCTCCCCCATCATTCCAACTCTTTCATGACCACTATCAGCTGAAATAGAGGAGTCTTTAAAACCCTGCCAATTTGAGTACAGTGAATGGTATATGGGACATGTATAGTGGAGCCTCACGGGGGCCTCTGACAAATGTATTGTGACATTTGCCCCCATGACCCCCGTGATCCTACCCACTGACACCAGCCCAATCCATGCAACACACAGTCCAGTTGCATGTGTGAAATACATCCACATCAGTGACATGGAGTCCTTTGGACATGACCATGTAGAGGAGGCCATGGGATATGAGCATACAGTGGAGGGCATGAGTCTGACAAGACATACTACCATTTTGTGCTGATACAATTATGACCACTAAAGAAATAGAAGGTAATGTTACTTGCACATGTAGGACCAAACATAAAGAGAATGAATCTGAATATAAACATAACAAAAATAGTTGAGACAGAGATAGGCCAGTGAAAGCACTGTAACCAAAAGATATAGAAAAAAAAGTTCAAATCGACAAAGCATATGAGTGAATCTATGTAGCACATGTAAATTGTTATGTTGTGTGCAACATAACAATTTACAGGGTTAACAGCAAGGGGAAAAGAATAGTGTCTTATGGTGGAAAGAGTGTGAATAGTCATGACATGAGACGTGTGTATGTTCATGAGTGTGGTTCATGGGTGTGTGTGCCAGCCGTGCAGATGAAATGAAAAATGGTGGGTGTTATATGTGCCAGCAGAACGCATAATAAGGAAGGGTTACATGTGTTCCAGCCCGCATGTGTCTTTAACTCGACCACGCCTCTCCCATAGCCAAGCTGATACACCGTGCACTAGATATCATGGCTCTGACGTATTGTTATAGGTTGTGAACCTATAAATGGCCACGCAATAAGTGGCACCCAAAGTGTATGACCAAATCAACAGGGACACAATTTCTACATGATGTTATGCACGCGTATTGGTACTGGTAGTACTTACGTACCGTACAATCCTTGTCAACAAATTGCACATCCTCCAAGAAAGAAAGGTTCCAATGCTACACACACACAAACACTCACATCACACACACAAACACACACACACACATACACACACATACACACATGCACACTGAAATTCCAATGCTACTAACAAGAAGAATTAGTGGTTCTGGCGAGGATGACTGTCAAGTTTGCTACACATATGACCAAATGCAAAAGCCTATGGAACTCACAGGTCTGTAACATGTTTGGAAGCAGCACTGCCCCAGATCCAAAAAAAAATGACACCAACTGCTCTGATCCTCAGGTGGGTATGTGACCATATGTCTCTTAATGGCAGAGTCCTAAACACAAAGGCATTAGCCTATCTATTTGCCACCATCACATGAGAGTCAATATTCCATGGGTGACTTCCATGGGTGGCTTTGCATCTGGTCATAGCAAACTGACAGTCATACCCACCAGAACCACTATTTCTAAGTAGCACTGGTTTGTGTGTATGTGTGTGTGTGTGTGTGTGTGTGCCGTGCGTGTGTATGTATAGCATTATACATGGGCCCCTTCTAGGAATCTGTGCTATTGTGATATTACATGTAGATCTACCACTCTGTACACACACTCATACAGACACAACACTCACAACTATCCCATGCCAATCACTATAAATGCTGAAGCTATGAGTGTGTACCATTGAGAGGTTTAAAAAGACTTAGGACTTACTATTTATTACCTTCCTTTGTTAAATTTCCAGGGCCCTGATCTTTATCTTTAGGGATAAAGCAGGAATAATATTCCTGCCAGGCTTAGGTACAAAAGTATGTTAGTGTGTAAATGGATGCATGTAATGGAATATGGGACATGAGGCATGGTACGTCATGATGTGACAGGTACTGTGAGACAGGAACAAATAGTCCAGTACGTACAAACACATTAATCCAGTACATACAACCAATGGGGGGAGGGGTTGGGAGGGGGGACCTTTGCCCCCATGCTCCTATACCACTGTGTATAAAACACACAATCCAGTTACACACGTGAAAAACACATCAGTCACAATATAAATAATTGAGAAAGGGGGTTGGATAGTAAGCCAGTCAAAGCACTGTACATAACCAAAATAGACAAAGCTTATGTGTGAATCCATGTAGCACATAACTATTTACAGGGTGTACAGCAAGGGGAAAGAATACATCAGCGGCGGATACAGGTTTTGGGGGGGGGGGGGGGCACGGATGGTGGGTGTGGCTGGGGGTGGGGTCGGCTTCTGGCCCGATACGAAAAGCGGGGGGGTGCTGTCGGTTTATGGCCCGATACGAGGAGCGGGGGGGGGGGGGGGGGGGGGGGGGTGCTGTCGGTTTATGGCCCAAAACGAAGAGCGGGGGGGGGGGGGGGGGGGGGGGGTGCTGTCGGATTCTGGCCCAAAACGAAGAGCGGGGGGGGGGGGGGTGCTGTTGGTTTCTGGCCCGATACGAAGGGCGGGGGGGGGGGGGGGGGGAGTATGATCGCGTATCGGGGGGCCCGGGATATAGTACAGTAGTAGAGTTCATGCGTGCGGATATCAATAGACAGCGCAATCGTGCAGCTATATTATAAAATGCGGCCCGAAAAGTTATGAATTTATTAATGAAGGGGGGGGGGGGGGGGGGGGCACGTGCCCCGAGTGCCCCCCCCCTGGATCCGCCGCTGAATACTGGTAGTGGAAAGAGTGTGTATAAGTGTGACGTGAGACGTGTGTATGTGTTGGTTCATGGGTGTGTGTGTGCCAGCCATGCAGATGAAATGAAAAACGGTGGGCGTTTAAAACATATGTGCCAGCAGAACGCAAATCCCGACAATAAGGAAGGGTTACATGTTCCAGCATAGCTGCGCTGCATGTGTCTTTAACTCGACCACGTCTCTCCCATAGCCTAGCTGATACACCGTGCACTTTACCTCATGGCTCTGACGTACTATCATAGGTTGTGAGCCTATAAATGGCCACGCAATGAGTGACACCCAAAGAGTATGACCGAATCGATAGGGACACATATTGTTGTGCGCGCGTATCGGTACTGGTAGTACGTACCGTGTTTTGTATGGTGATGGTAGCTGAATCCCACGCATTTTGATCGCTTAACGAATCTTGTTTGTTATAGAAGAGAACCACTGACGTTTGTAAGAACAACGGTGGCACTTCAGTTGTACATGTAGTGGCATGGGCACGGGAGGTTATTGTATATTCATGTGCTCGGAGTAGCGGGAACCAGGTTGGAGTAGGTTAATGGCGCGAAATGAACGAGAAATGTGCAATTACTTTGCACAGCTGTATCTCCGTAACGGATCAAGTAAAAATTAACGAACAGGACAAATCGATAGGTACAGGACCCCTCTGCGTATAAACCGAATTTGAAGTTAATTGAAATGTCCTGCCGAAAGATATGGCCGGTTTGAACCCCAAGGGGTATCGGACGTTGCAGCACTGGCACGAAGCTAATGCAAGAGCCCAAAATTTATTTTACCAGAGAGAAATGATGTAGTATGAAGTGTTGAAAATAGGAAGTCAATAGCATTTACGGTTCGGGAGATGTAGCGATTTCAAAGTGAATCATTTTTATAACTTTATATATAAAAACGTGATACGCCAGTTTCGCGTGAACTGTCCCACTTATTGATAAAATAAAGACCTATCCTTTGTAGAAGTGTACGCGAATGCGACTTAGTGTGCGAGTTATACGTCAGTATTATCCATCGGGTTAAGCACGGTGTCGTTCATACGTCACTGTGGTAACCGTTATGGACTTACAACCGCATCGAGATTCAAACCCTCATAGCTCAATAACTAGCACGTACTGCTTAAAATGAAAACCCCATAAAAGGGAAAGGTAGCTCAATCGATGGCACAAAGCCATGTAGATGTCATGTTGAAGCATTAGAACTAGTACCTGCTTGATGTACATCCATACAGCTAATTTTTCTACTAGTACAACTCTCTTAAGGCTGGCATACGTGGTACCAGCAACTCAAATGAATATGGGAACTTTGCTGGCTTTAAAGGTCACCCTGGTAGGGCTTTGCGCATTCCTTTGTACCACTCCCACACCATATACATGTGACAATGATTCCACTTCTGTTGTACAATCAGTGTATGAACCCCTCCCCACTATCCCTCCTCCACCACTCCTATCCCACCACCTCTCCTTATCCCTCCTCCTCTCCTTATCCCTCCACTGCTCCTTATCCCTCCTCTCCTTATCCCTTCTCCTCCTCTCCTTATCCCTTCTCCTCCTCTCCTTATCCCTCCTCCTCCTCTCCTTATCCCTCCTCCTCCTCTCCTTATACCTTCTCCTCCTCTCCTTATCCCTCCTCCTCCTCTCCTTATCCCTCCTCCTCCTCTCCTTATCCCTCCTCCTCTCCTTATCCCTCCACTGCTCCTTATCTCTCCTTATCCCTCCTCTCCTTATCCCTCCTCTCCTTATCCCTCCTCCTCCTCCTCCTCTCCTTATCCCTCCTCCCCTCTCCTTATCCCTCCTCCTCCTCTCCTTATCCCTCCTCCCCTCTCCTTATCCCTCCTCCTCCTCTCCTTATCCCTCCTCCTCTCCTTATCCCTCCTCTCCTTATCCCTCCTCCTCTCCTTATCCCTCCTCTCCTTATCCCTCCTCCTCTCCTTATCCCTCCTCTATCCCTCTAGTAACATGCCAAATATAAATACACCCACGCTTAAACCGCAGGATCTGATTATCTCATGTTAGGCAATTTGCATACGTCCCACAAGTGGTTGGTGCGAAGCAAAGTATATAATGGTTACCCTTCGCTTGGTCAAGTCACTCAGTCCAATTTAACTGTTGGCTCACAGTCATCACCAGCGAGTCTGGTGGGTGGACTGACCACCATCCCGTGGTTCAGTCTACTTATTTTTATCTCATTTACTTATTGACAAAATAAAGACTTGTCACTTATCCCCCTTGTAGAAGTGTATGCGTAGCGTGCGAGTTAAACGTCAGTATTATCCATCGGGTTAAGCACGACGAGAAGTTTATGCGTACAGAGCAGGAAATTGTGGTAACCGTTAAGGACTTTCGTTTACCGTATCCGCATCGCGATTTCAAACCCTCATAGCTCAATAACTAACACGTACTGCTTAAAATGAAAACCCCATAAAAGGGAAAGGTGAGTGCAATTAGCTCAATCGATGGCACAAAGCCATGTAGATGTCATGTTGAAGTCAAAGCATTAGAACTAGTACCTGCTTGATGTACATCCATACAGCTAATTTTGCTACTAGTACAACTCTCTTAAGGCTGGCATACATGGCACCTGCAACTCAAATGAATATGGGAACTTTGCTGGCTTTAAAGGTCACCCTGGTAGGGCTTTGCGCATTCCTTTGTACCACTTCCACACCATATACATGTGACAATGATCCCACTTCTGTTGTACAATCAGTGTATGAACCCCCCTCCCCCACCTCTCCTTATCCCTCCACCTCTCCTTATCTCTCCTCCTCTCCTTATCCCTCCTCCTCCTCTCCTTATCCCTCCTCTCCTTATCCCTCCTCCTCTCCTTTACCTCATCCCCAGGCCTACATACCCCTGTGACATGGTTACAATGCTGCATGTGGTCCTGTACAAGACAGCAGACACTGATGTGGCCACAAGGCAGAGGGCCACTAACCTCCTCCAGATACTGGACAGAAGGTTCTTTAGCTCCCTGGACTCACCACAGGGGAGTGCCCACTCAGAGCTGTTTGCCAGTTTGGTCGCAGGGACCTTCTCTAAGCTTCATGTGAGACTGAGTCAGCAGCTGGCTAGAAGTAACCCCGAGCTGACCCTGCCTATGTTCTCAGGTAGGTGGTGTGGAGAAACTCATGACGTCACAGGCATACCCTTACACATGCACACCCACCCACACACATGTCCTCATGTGTGCATCACAACCAATCCTAACACATGTGTACCACACTCATCATGTACCCTCACACATGCATACCCTCACACATGCATACCCTCACACGTGCATACCCTCACACATGCATACCCTCACACATGCATACCCTCACACGTGCATACCCTCACACATGCATACCCTCACACATGCATACCCTCACACATGCATACCCTCACACATGCATACCCTCACACATGCATACCCTCACACATGCATACCCTCACACATGCATACCCTCACACGTGCATACCCTCACACATGCATACCCTCACACATGCATACCCTCACACATGCATACCCTCACACATGCATACCCTCACACATGCATACCTCACACATGCATACCCTCACACATGCATACCCTCACACATGCATACCCTCACACATGCATACCCTCACACGTGCATACCTTCACACATGCATACCCTCACACATGCATACCCTCACACATGCATACCCTCACACATGCATACCCTCACACCTGCATACCCTCACACATGCATACCCTCACACATGCATACCCTCACACATGCATACCCTCACACATGCATACCCTCACACATGCATACCCTCACACATGCATACCCTCACACGTGCATACCCTCACACATGCATACCTCACACATGCATACCCTCACACATGCATACCCTCACACATGCATACCCTCACACATGCATACCCTCACACGTGCATACCTTCACACATGCATACCCTCACACATGCATACCCTCACACATGCATACCCTCACACATGCATATCCTCACACGTGCATACCCTCACACATGCATACCCTCACACATGCATACCCTCACACGTGCATACCCTCACACATGCATACCCTCACACATGCATACCTCACACATGCATATCTCACACATGCATACCCTCACACATGCATACCCTCACACATGCATACCCTCACACATGCATACCCTCACACATGCATACCCTCACACATGCATACCCTCACACATGCATACCCCTCACACGTGCATACCCTCACACGTGCATACCCTCACACGTGCATACCCTCACACATGCATACCCTCACACATGCATACCCTCACACATGCATACCCTCACACGTGCATACCCTCACACATGCATACCCTCACACATGCATACCCTCACACGTGCATACCCTCACACGTGCATACCCTCACACATGCATACCCTCACACATGCATACCCTCACACATGCATACCCTCACACATGCATACCCTCACACATGCATACCCTCACACATGCATACCCTCACACGTGCATACCCTCACACATGCATACCCTCACACATGCATACCCTCACACATGCATACCCTCACACATGCATACCCTCACACGTGCATACCCTCACACGTGCATACCCTCACACATGCATACCCTCACACGTGCATACCCTCACACATGCATACCCTCACACGTGCATATCCTCACACGTGCATATCCTCACACATGCATACCCTCACACGTGCATACCCTCACACGTGCATATCCTCACACGTGCATACCCTCACACGTGCATACCCTCACACATGCATACCCTCACACATGCATACCCTCACACATGCATACCCTCACACATGCATACCCTCACACGTGCATATCCTCACACGTGCATATCCTCACACATGCATACCCTCACACGTGCATACCCTCACACATGCATACCCTCACACATGCATACCCTCACACATGCATACCTCACACATGCATATCTCACACATGCTTACCCTCACACGTGCATACCCTCACACATGCATACCCTCACACGTGCATACCCTCACACGTGCATACCCTCACACATGCATACCCTCACACATGCATACCCTCACACATGCATACCCTCACACATGCATACCCTCACACATGCATACCCTCACACATGCATACCCTCACACATGCATACCCTCACACATGCATATCCTCACACATGCATACCCTCACACATGCATACCCTCACACATCCATACCCTCACACATGCATACCCTCACACATGCACACACCTCACACATGCATACCCTCACACATGCATACCCTCACACATGCATACCTGCTCTCTCTTGTGTTACACACACGTCATCTTGCCTTCATTATCCACCCACCCCCCAGAGATGGTCTATCGGTTCACCCTCCCAAACCACTCTGCCCAGAGGAACATCCTCCAGTATATGGTCCCCTGGCTTAGGAACGTGGAGCTTATGGAGGACAGCCATTCTGTGTACAAACTGAACACAGACTCACAGAGCTCCAACCCTTACCTGAAGGGAAGTGGGTGGGGCTCAGTGGAAGGCACACGCCTCATTTTGCATAATCTGCTGTTCATAACAGCCAAGGTGGGCAATAAGGCTCTCAGTTGTGGTGGCTTGCAGGGGACTAGTGTTTTAACATATAGTAGTGTATAAAGGCTGCCGACATACATGGGTCGACTTCCTGCCAATTTATCGCCTGCAACTCAAATGATTACAGGTGAAAATTCAGTAAACTAATTCATTTAGTTGCGGGCGATAAATCAGCAGAAAGTCGACCTGTTTGTGCCGGCCTTAAGGTGAAATCAAGGTCTGATTGCGTGCTATAAACTCTGGTATGCATGGGAAATAGACAACTTCGCTCTGTGCTTGAGATGTGACATCACGTACTTGTAGCTCTGGTTCCTTGCAAAGTGAAATGTGCTAGGTGTAATGATTGCAATGTGCATCACAATGAAAGCTAGAGACAGCAGACTTCTTCTTTGTAACATACCAATGAGCGCTACTACGTGATGTCACATCCTGAGTACAAAATTAGGTGATGTCACACCAATAATCATATCCTGAAGTAGTCTATTCTTGTGCTAAACCTCTCTTCCCGCTAAGCCCAACCCCTCTTCCCAACCCCTCTCCTCCTGCTAAGCCCAACCCCTCTCCTCCCGCTAAGCCCAACCCCTCTCCTCCCGCTAAGCCCAACCCCTCTCCTCCCGCTAAGCCCAACCCCTCTCCTCCCGCTAAGCCCAACCCCTCTCCTCTCGCTAAGCCCAACCCCTCTCCTCCCGCTAAGCCCAACCCCTCACCTCCCGCTAAGCCCAACCCCTCTCCTCCCGCTAAGCCCAACCCCTCTCCTCCCGCTTCAATCCTTTTATTCATCTTTGTCCCCTAAACAAACACTTCCAGTTGCTTTGTTAAGAGACGTGCTGTTTTATATATCCTCACACACCTCCTCCCCCTTCCTCTTGCCACGCCCCCAGTATGGTGAGGAGTACTGGAATGAGGTGGAGTCTCTGTGGTCAGCTCTGTGCACGTGGCCTAGCAACATACGTGTGACCCTCAACTACCTGGCCAGGCTGACCTGTGTGTCGGGTACCAACCCTACCTTCATGCTGCAGCAGGTGAAGAAGATTGTGGTGTGCTTCAGCAAGGTGGAACCAGGAAGGGTGGTGTCTGAACTTATCAGAGACCTCCAGGTACTAGTTTTGCCTGCTTTTGCCTCCATCATCCTCCCCTCCTCCTCCTCTCCACCATCCTCCACCCTCCCCTCCATCCCTCCCCTCTCTACCTCCCTCCCTCTCTCCACCTTCCTCCCTCTCTCCACCCTCCCTCTCTCCACCCTCCCTCCCTCCACCCTCCCTCTCTCACTCCCTCCTCCCCCTGCCATTCCTCAGGCTGTTGAACTGATCAGCTCTGACATCCAGCCATCAGACACGCCCCCTCACTATCAGTACCACAGGGGAGGTGTGCCAGTGATGCCAGCAGCACCACCAGCAGCAGCAGGCGCTGGGGTCACCCCAGAGCCCAGCAGTGAGGAGTGGGCCATCTCCTGGAGGAGGGTACAACAGGGACAGCCCCTCCCACTGCCCCTTCCTCTTAGCAAGCGATTTTTTGCCAACTTTGAAGAACTTTGCAAATTTAAGCAGCTTTTTCCCCTCCATAAGTATGTGTGTATGCACGTGTGTTTGTTATTTGCACATTACATATATGTATTGTCTACTAAGCTCTGTATTATAGCTCTGCATATGTGCTCTGCATACTTGCTCTGTGCACCTCTGCCACTTCCAGGTGTAACTTTGCACTCACTCTGCTCTCCGAGTTGGTCCTGGACATCCAAGAGGGTTGGACCTCCCATCTGCCCCTCCTACTTCACGTCATGATCCTCGGACTGGACCTGAACAAGCCAATCGTCTTTGAGCACAGCAAGAAGCTCCTTGGCAACCTCCTCTTTGTCCTCATCTGCCACAACGATGCCCAGGCGGCCTCCCAGGTGAGGATGATGCAGCAGAGCCTCTCCTGCCACTCCCCCTTGCCCCACGGCTGCCTGGAGGGGGACGTGGGTCACATGGTGAAGGCTGTGTCCCAGGAGTCACTCCTGAGTGACGCGGTGAAGAACTCCATGCAGGAGCAGGTGCTCACCTCTGAGGCCAAGGAACTGGTGGAGTTTGCAAGCAGCAGGTGTGCTTTTGGTGAAGGGGGAGTGGTTATGGGGCAGGTGTGCTTTTGGTGAAGAGGGAGTGGTTAAGGGGCAGGTGTGCTTTTGGTGAAGGGGGAGTGGTTATGGGGCAGGTGTGCTTTTGGTGAAGGGGAGTGGTTAAGGAACAGGTGTGCTTTTGGGTGAAGGGGGAGTGGTTAAGGAACAGGTGTGCTTTTGGTGAAGGGGAGTGGTTAAGGAACAGGTATGCTTTTGGTGAAGGGGAGTGGTTAAGGAGCAGGTGTGCTTTTGGTGAAGGGGAGTGGTTAAGGAGCAGGTGTGCTTTTGGTGAAGGGGAGTGGTTAAGGGGCAGGTGTGCTTTTGGTGAAGGGGGAGTGGTTAAGGGGCAGGTGTGCTTTTGGTGAAGGGGAGTGGTTAAGGAACAGGTGTGCTTTTGGTGAAGGGGAGGGAGAGAGAGAGAGAGAGAGAGAGAGAGAGAGAGAGAGAGAGAGAGAGAGAGAAAGCATATTTTAGCAGGGACATCAGATTTAGTGAATTGCACCATTATGTTTCTCTCCTCTTCCCTTTGTCTGTATCCTCCCCCCTCATCTCTCCTTCCTCTTCACTTCCTCTCCTATTTCCTCATCTTTGGCCCATCTAACCTCTACCCCCTCCCTCCCTACCCCTTCCCACCTATCTCCTTTTCTTCCTCACAGTGGTACACACCGCCCTCCCTGGCCTTACTCTGAGCTGTCAGGCACCCTAAGTGGGAAGGTGCCTTATCTGTCCACACTGGTGAACAAGATACTGAAGGTGTTCCAGGGTGTTTACACTAATCCCTTGAAGGAACACTGGGCCAGAATAGCCTTCCAGGTATGTGTGGGTCCTTTAGCATGCTCATACATACATGTACAGGTGTGATGATGTTACAGGTGTGATGATGTTGCAGGTGTGATGATGGTACAGGTGTGATGAGGGTACAGGTGTGATGATGGTACAGGTGTGATGATGGTACAGGTGTGGTGATGCATGTGCACATATTCTGAACATTGCATCCTTGTAGCTCTGAACTCTGTGTACAAATCACCCACCTACATGTAATCTGTTCTCCCATCCACAGTGGGCGATAACCTGCTCCTCCCACCAGTACGCCAGCCAGTCCTTCCAGGTTTGCAGGGCCCTTGAACTGCCTCTCTGCTCTGAGACACTCAGTGGTATCATCTCCAGGCTGACGGAGGTCTCCTCAGAGCATATTGATGATCTGAGAGTAAGTGTAGTCGAGGGGCTTCTCCCCCTCTCCCTCCCCTGAACCTCCCATCCCCCACCTCTTCCCTTTCCCCCTCCCCTGAACCTCCCATCCCCCACCCCTTCCCTTTCCCCCTCCCCTGAACCTCCCATCCCCCACCCCTTCCCTTTCTCCCTCCCCTGAACCTCCCCATCCCCCCCATCCCTAGTAGCAGAGTGCATGCCTGAGCTAGGCCTCTGATGAAAAAAAATTTCTAGTTGATAGTCTGATATTGGATTCAGTGAGAGATGTTCTAATTTCCATGGAAATGAAATTAAGCCTAATTAGGAATGTACAAGTTACCTTCCATTGTGCCAGCATACTAACTAGTGGGCCCAAAGGCACAGATATTTTCTATTACAGCACTGCGAGCTCTAAACACAAACCAGCTGGAAAACCTACCACGGTATTATAAAAATTCCAGCAGATCTTATACAAGCAGAAACTTTAGTAGAGCAAGGTTTATTCCCTCTTCTCCAATAGAATTACTCTGCTCGGTAGTTCAGTTCACTAATTAGAGCACAAACAAACGTTCAACAGCCTAGACTCAGGTCTAAATAGCTTTTGTACAAAAAAAGGTAAACTTGTTTTCCAAACAGGTTCTTGCTAAGACCCCATTGGGAGGGATGTAGGTCCTTTTGTAGTCTTGTACCCCTCCCATATCACAAGTACACATAACTCCCATCACACCTTCCCATATCACACCCTCCCCAAGTACACATCACACCCTCCCATATCACACCCTCCCCAAGTACACATCACACCTGCCAGCTTATCACACCCTCCCCAAGTCCTCCCTTATCACACCCTCCCAAGTCCTCCCTCATCATACCCCTGCTCTGTGTACTTGCAGAAGTATGTGCTGGAGATAGTGCTGACTCTGGAGACGGCCATAGATTGCACCCCAGTTGATGTCCTCAATCCAACCCCTCCCACCTCCATATCAGCGGAGATGTCATCCAGAAGAAGCTCAGACCTCGCTCCATTGGCCTGTACGTCAAGTGGGAGGGTGCTTGTGGGGATGTGAGGGTGCTTGTGTGGATTTGAGGGTGCTTGTGTGGATGTGAGGGTGCTTGTGTGGATGTGAGGGTGCTTGTGTGGATGTGAGTGCCTGTGTGGATGTGAGGTGCCTGTGTGGATGTGAGGGTGTCTGTGGGGATGTGAGGGTGCTTGTGTGGATGGGAGGGTGCTTGTGTGGATGTGAGGGTGCTTGTGGGGATGTGAGGGTGCTTGTGTGGATTTGAGGGTGCTTGTGTGGATGTGAGGGTGCTTGTGTGGATGTGAGTGCCTGTGTGGATGTGAGGTGCCTGTGTGGGTGTGAGGGTGCCTGTGGGGATGTGAGGGTGCTTGTGTGGATGGGAGGGTGCTTGTGTGGATGTGAGGGTGCTTGTGTGGATGTGAGGGTGCTTGTGTGGACGTGAGGGTGCTTGTGTGGATGTGTAATCCTTTTGAGAGTGCTATAAGAACATGACTGGTTGAGAATAACTGATTTCATACCGTCAGCTTGCAGTAGGTATGTACATGTATGCATACACGGTCCCACTCCTCACCATCACTCCACACCCTCATCACCACATCTCCTTCCATTGTTGCAGCTGAGGAGGATACAGATACCCCACAGTTGTCCCAGTCTGGCCCCACCTCTCTCCAGCAACCTGGTCCAGGCCCCACCCCTTCCAACGACAACAGCCTGGTACCCCCTGAAGTCAAGAAGCACAGACACACAAGAGCAACCAGCATAACACGCGCTGAAGTGTCAGGAGCGGCTGCGTCACGTCCCAGCTCAGCCAAGGCTTCCATCAGTGGTGCGACACAGACCAAACCCACCGGCACTTCGGGGGGTCCAAGTGGGCGCGAGTCTCCCCAGAGGGTTAGCCAGGCAGCCGTAGAGAGGTCTGTCTCTCCTACTGCACCGAAGGTATCTGGCAGCTGCAGCCGGGATGGCCATGTAGAAGGGGGTGTGGCTTCTGTGACGGGGGACGACACGCACAGTGGAGACGGGAAGCAAACTTCTGACAAGTTTCCCGAACACCAGCTCTCCATCCACCAGAAGTGGAACTTGGAGTCTCCGGGGGTTGGGCCTTCTGGGGGCGTGTCTTTGGGAGGCTCGTTGGCAGGGGCTCCACCCACAGCGGGTCCCCAGGCATCCGAGTCAAGAGTGGCCCTGAGGATCCCCAAGCAGGCAAGTGTGGACAGTGGAGCTCTCCAGCAGAGACAGGTGGAAGTCAGCGTGCTTCACCAGAAGCACTTCAGTATGGACAGCGGTGGGTCCCACTTCAAGCAGTCCAGCATGGACGTCACCTCGTCCCACCAGAGGCAGGTCACCACACCCACCGTGGGGGAGGTGGGTGTGTCCCACCACAAGCAGATCAGCCTGGACATTGCTAGCATTGGCCACCAGAGGCAGGTCAGTGCTGACACAGAGACAGTCCAGCAGCCTAAGCAGCTCGGTCAGGGCAGTGGCCCGCCATCGCTGACCAAACAAGACACCGAGTTCGTAAACCATAACAGTACAGAGAACGCCGCCCCCTCGCTACCTCTCGTGTCTCCATTCCGTTCCCCTAAGCAGTCCAGACGGACTCCCATTCCAATTCTCCTGAACAACGGGAGTGAATTGACTAGTCCGGACCAGAGAAGCCCGCTCCTTTCCCGCCAACCCTTGACACGTGCCCACTCGACTCAGGCACTGGACAAGACCCCACAGAATGAGGACAAGAGCGTGAAGCACAGGAGCTACACCTTCACAGGGGAACTGGGGGTCAAGGAGATAGCCCTACCCCCCGCCAACACCACAGTGATGAGTGAGGGAGATGGTGATGACACTCTGGTAAGCTCAGAGGAGGACTCCATGCTGATGGCCATATCAAGCCCCTCCTCTTTCTCCACCCCCGGCGAGGGAGTGTCTGAGAATCACGTTGCCATGGGCAACGATCAGGTGACTGCAGGACCAGACCAGGGTACTGCCACCACCAGCAATGGCGGGAGTGCCACACCTGCTAGACCATTCAGTGTGCGGACGAGCAGTGCTGGACTGAAGAAGGATTTGTCCGATAACTCCATCTGTTCCAAGACACGCCCCCGATCCATGATTGAGACGTCGTGTGGGTTGCAGTATCACGCGAGGGAGGTGAAGACCACACCCCCTGATGTCCTTGCCCAGCTGTTCTGGACAGCCTGCAGTCTGCTTGAATCCGACTACGAAGATGAGTTTCTGCTGGCTCTAAAGCTGTTTAGTAAGGTAAGAACATGTGCCGTGAAGTCATGTGGAGAGCATGTGACATGAGGTAAGGGTATATGGGGGTCATGTGAGGGTGTGTGGCATGAGATTAGGGTCATGTGACATGAGGTAAGGGTATGTGGGGTCATGTGTGGGTGTGTGGCATGAGATTAGGATCATGTGACATAAGGTGAGGGTATATGGGGTCATGTGTGGGTGTGTGACATGAGGTGAGGGTATATGGGGTCATGTGTGGGTGTGTGACATGAGGTGAGGGTATATGGGGTCGTGTGTGGCATGTGATTAAGGTCATGTGACATAGATGAGGTGTGTGGCATGAGGTGAGGGCCATCTGATGTGACGCTTGAACACATGAGTCATAAAATGAGGTCATGTGACCCCTTCCAGGTGGCCTACAACTCAAATGAATAAGAATAAAAGTTTGGTAAAATGGATGGCTTACTGAGCTTTTATCCATATTTGGTTTACTGTGCAGGCATTGGACGTTGAACCATGTATGAAGGCAATAACTTGTTTTGCATACTGCATTCAATCTTTTCTTTGTTTCACGTACAAGCATGTTGACCTTTTAAGTGCCTTCCATCAATCTGCTCTCTGTTACCGCAGGTCCTGGACAAGTTGGACCTCTTGTCAAATGGGACACACGACCGTCTGCAAGGCTTGCTTGCCAAGATGAAGTGGCAACCTTACCAAGGGGTTCTCTTCCAGCTCTTCAAGGGACTGACACACCCCTCTGCCACCGAGCAGACCCACGGCCTGCTGTCACGCATACTGCCTTACTCCAATAAGCCACTGTTTGATCAGTCCCAGAGTGCTGGACTTCCGCTCAATGTTTTAACCCTATTGCCTCTGTTGTTCAACCACTTTGACCAGCCGACAGACTTCTGTAAGACTGTTGTAAGCAATATTCAGCAGGTAAGGGAACTGTTGTCTGTGTGATCTGCATGCAGTGTGTGTGTGTGTGTATGTGTGTGTGTATGTGTGTATGTGGTTACATATGTGACATAATATATTAAAGTGGTAAATTAATCAAATTCAAACCACACCCATACCACCCCAACTTATCATCTGGAAATAACCAGGGGATCGCCTTAGTAATTTACATAAAGATCGCCGCCATTTATTGCAATTACTTAAGTATCACATTAAAGTTGGTACCACTACTGCAAACGTACCTCTGGAGGGATAGCGTATCACATTAAGCTGTCCTCTTTCCCTACCCTCCTCCATTGCAGGCGTGTGCCACAGTCTCTCTGCCCACAGAGGAGGCCAACACCAAGCTGCAGCACATGGCCAAGATGTTTCAGCTCTACGCTAATCGTGAGTGCAAGAACGGACCCGACATATGGCTGGCTTCCATATGTCGCTATGTCAACGATGTCTATGCACCTTTGGCCGCCCAGATATTGCGACACATGGCTGAGGTATGTGTAGTTACATGCCCATATATGGGCATATGGTTAAGGTATGTGTAGTTACATGCCCATATATGGGCATATGGCTGAGGTATGTGTAGTTTGTAGTTACATGTCATATATGCCCATATATGGGCATATGGTTAAGGTATGTGTAGTACATATGGCTGAGGTATGTGTAGTTACATGGTCATATATGCCCATATATGGGCATATGGCTGAGGTATGTGTAGTTACAGTACATGGGCATATATGGGTATATCCATGTATGGCTGAGGTATTTGCATGTATATACACGTTCATAAAAAAAAACCTGCTGTGATTTGGTGTGTGCATAGTCTCCATTTACATCATTACCTTTGCATGTACGCATGCACACACACTTGCCCACAGCTTCTTGAGAGGGGCCGTCCAGAGTACCACAGATCACTTCTGAGGATCATGACCGAACACCTCAAGCTCCAGGACCCCACCAATGCCTCAGTGAGGGGAGTCTCCCAGGACCTCATGACCGTCGTGTTTCCTCACCTCAAAGGTGACCTCTGGAAGGAAGCCGTAGACATCATGAAGCTCATCATCTCAAGCTCCGCCTCCTTTGTCCGCCCGCCCACTCATCACATCCCGGCGGATTTGGGTCTCTTCAACCAGTCCCTCCCGGGGGCAACGCTCCAGTTCTCAATAGACCTCAGGAACCCTTCAGACCTGGCTTTGGGGCAGGAGCATGTGACACCATCCACTACCTCATGGAAGAGGCCACAGGGATGTCAGCGCAGGACCAGAGAGAAGCTGTTGAGTGTGCTAAGTGCTTGTACCCCTGTGGCTCTTCTCATGAGTAGTCCATCGGTAAGGGGTGTAGTCATGGTGAGGGTGTGGTAGTGTGCTAAGTGCTTGTACTCCTGTGGCTCTTCTCATGAGTAGTCCATCGGTAAGGGGTGTGGTCATGGTGAGGGTGTGGTAGTGTGCTAAGTGCTTGTACCCCTGTGGCTCTTCTCATGAGTAGTCCATCAGTGAGGGGTGTGGTCATGGTGAGGGTGTGGTAGTGTGCTAAGTGCTTGTGCCCCTGTGGCCCTTCTCTTGAGTAGTCCATCGGTGAGGGGTGTGGTCATGGTGACGGTGAGGTAGTGTGCTAAGTGCATGTACCCCTGTGGCCCTTCTCATGAGTAGTCCATCGGTGAGGGGTGTGGTCATGGTGAGGGTGAGGTAGTGTGCTAAGTGCATGTACCCCTGTGGCTCTTCTCATGAGTAGTCCATCGGTGAGGGGTGTGGTCATGGTGAGGGTGTGGTAGTGTGCTAAGTGCTTGTGCCCCTGTGGCCCTTCTCTTGAGTAGTCCATCGGTGAGGGGTGTGGTCATGGTGACGGTGAGGTAGTGTGCTAAGTGCTTGTACCCAGTGACCCTTCTCATGAGCAGTTCATAGGTGAGGGGTGTGGTCATGGTGATGGTGGTGATGGTGGGCAGTGGTGTGCAGAGTGTAGTATTGTGGGTGTGTACATGTGTGTGTGCTTTGATAGTGTCTCCTGGCCTATGCAGGTGGTATTCACAGCGGAGTACATGGTGGACAAGCTCCCTCCATACACCATGTCTGATGAGGACGGTAACAGCAGCAGGTCCACCACTGAGGTTCCCGACTCTTCATCACAGCACGAATCGCAGGTGTGGAGAATGGAGCATGTGACGTATCATGTGACTTATAATGTGACTGCATGTGACCAGATGGAGCATGTGACGTATCATGTGACTGCATGTGACCAGATGGAGCATGCATGTGACCAGATGGTGCATGTGACGTATCATGTGACTGCATTTGACCAGATGGTGCATATCATATGACTGCATGTGACCAGATGGAGCATGTGACTTATCATGTGACTGCATGTGACCAATCATGTCGCTCCATTTTAGGCTTACGCTGCAGCTGTTGGAGATGAGTTTAAGTTCCTGGATGACATGAACTACATGTATGAGAGTGAGGGGGAGGGGGAGGGACCAAGGGCATGGAACAGCTTCCATGACATGACTGCCGAAGACCAAGAAGATGAGCAAGAACCAAGGTATGGGAGTACAGGGAACCAAAGTATGGGAGAACAGGGAACCAAGGTATGGGAGTACAGGGAACCAAGGTATGGGAGTACAGGGAACCAAGACATGGGAGTACAGGGAACCAAGGTATGGGAGTACAGGGAACCAAGACATGGGAGTACAGGGAACCAAGGTATGGGAGTACAGGGAACCAAGACATGGGAGTACAGGGAACCAAGGTATGGGAGTACAGGGAACCAAGGTATGGGAGTACAGGGAACCAAGACATGGGAGTACAGGGAACCAAAGTATGGGAGAACAGGGAACATTTATCTGTAGGACACATGTCCTTTTATCCCTTCCATGTGTGTACTGTAGGCCCAGGTACACGTGTGTACTGTAGGTCCAGGTACACGTGTGTACTGTAGGCCCAGGTACACGTGTGTACTGTAGGCCCAGGTACATATGTGTACTGTAGGCCCAGGTACATGTGTGTACTGTAGGCCCAGGTACATATGTGTACTGTAGGCCCAGGTACATGTGTGTACTGTAGGCCCAGGTACATGTGTGTACTGTAGGCCCAGGTACATATGTGTACTGTAGGCCCGGGTACATATGTGGACTGTAGGCCCAGGTACACGTGTGTACTGTAGGCCCAGGTACATGTGTGTACTGTAGGCCCAGGTACATATGTGTACTGTAGGCCCGGGTACATATGTGGACTGTAGGCCCAGGTACATGTGTGTACTGTAGGCCCAGGTACATGTGTGTACTGTAGGCCCAGGTACATGTGTGTACTGTAGGTCCAGGTACATGTGTGTACTGTAGGTCCAGGTACATATGTGTACTGTAGGCCCGGGTACATATGTGGACTGTAGGCCCAGGTACATGTGTGTACTGTAGGTCCAGGTACATATGTGTACTGTAGGCCCGGGTACATATGTGGACTGTAGGCCCAGGTACACGTGTGTACTGTAGGCCCAGGTACATGTGTGTACTGTAGGCCCAGGTACATATGTGTACTGTAGGCCCAGGTACATGTGTGTACTGTAGGCCCAGGTACACGTGTGTACTGTAGGCCCAGGTACATATGTGTACTGTAGGCCCAGGTACATGTGTGTACTGTAGGCCCAGGTACACGTGTGTACTGTAGGCCCAGGTACATGTGTGTACTGTAGGTCCAGGTACATATGTGTACTGTAGGCCCAGGTACATGTGTGTACTGTAGGCCCAGGTACACGTGTGTACTTTAGGCCCAGGTACACATGTGTGTACTTTAGGCCCAGGTACATGTGTGGACTGTAGGCCCAGGTACACGTGTGTACTGTAGGCCCAGGTACACGTGTGTACTTTAGGCCCAGGTACATGTGTGGACTGTAGGCCCAGGTACATGTGTGTACTGTAGGCCCAGGTACATGTGTGTACTGTAGGCCCAGGTACTTGTGTGTACTGTAGGCCCGGGTACATGTGTGTACTGTAGGCCCAGGTACATGTGTGTACTGTAGGCCCAGGTACATGTGTGTACTGTAGGCCCAGGTACATGTGTGTACTGTAGGCCCAGGTACATATGTGTACTGTAGGCCCAGGTACATGTGTGTACTGTAGGCCCAGGTACACGTGTGTACTTTAGGCCCAGGTACATGTGTGGACTGTAGGCCCAGGTACACGTGTGTACTGTAGGCCCAGGTACATGTGTGTACTTTAGGCCCAGGTACATATGTGTACTGTAGGCCCAGGTACATGTGTGTACTGTAGGCCCAGGTACATATGTGTACTGTAGGCCCAGGTACATAGGGGTAGGAATATTTGCTGTGTTCTAATTTATAGATTCCATCTATCTGGTAGTTCTGTGAGCCTTGATCGTGATGACTCCACCACTGAGATTGAAGAGGACGAAGCAGCTGCTTATAGAAGTATGTACCATCTCTATCCACATGTGTGGTGTAATGTAGCCATCAGTCATTCAGGGGAGATAGGTGTTTGAAACAGTATTTATTAATGTTTATTAATGTTTATTAATGTTGTTATTGTTCTTCCAACTGCCAAACACACGCTACAGTGGTCTCCAGTCCACCTCCTCCCCAGGACACTCTATCGCAGCATCCCGTGATGGTACCGACCGCACCCGCGGTGAACTCAAGCGAAACCACACCACACCCCTCTCCACCCCGACACGTCCCCAGGCCACTGGACAGCGGAGCAGAGTCTGACATGGAAGGAGACAAATCCACACCTCGGGAAACCACACCCAGTACCAGAGCATCCCTGGATAGTGACAGTGTCCCCTCTGAGGTTACAATGGAGAGCTCTCTCAGCCTTCCTCCCTCATCAGAGGTGGCCCCTCCTGCAGCCACACCCCTGGCAGTGGAGGAGGAGGAGGAGGGGGAGGGGGAGGGGATGACCGACGTCGTGAAGCAAGCAGTCTCCCTCCTGGATGTGAGTGACCTAGCCAGGCTGCATACTCTCAACAAGTCTGCCACACTGCCTCGCAATCAGTCTTCCCAGGACCACAGCAAGAGGTACTGCTGCTGTTTGGAGCTAGCTGCAGTGTGTGGTCTGTACTGCATTTATAATGATGTACATGTCCCTGATGGTGTACATGCATACTCCATACATGTACTTGATGGGGATGCACACACACACACACACACACACACACACACACACACACACACACACACACACACACACACACACACACACACACACACATGTGCACACACACACATGTGCACACACACACTTCAATACGTTATTATTCTATTTTTGCCCTTCCTAAGATTGTCACAACCTCTGTGTGGTTCACCTGCCATGTCGGGTGCCCATCCCAACATTAGTGAGATACGTGAATCACGATTCTTGGATATTCCCAATGATGAGGTATGTTGACATGTACATGTTTTGTGTGTGTGTGTGTGTGTATGTTTTGTGTGTGTGTATGTGTATGTGTGTGTGTATGTGTGTGTGTGTGTATGTGTGACATGTACATGTGTATGCATATGTGAGTGTTTGTACATGTAATCATATCTGACAGAAAATTAGAATGTGTGTTGATTTAAATGGACAGGCAAACGTGTGCATCTTTAAGAGATCTTCAACATGTTGACTGTCACATTCATACAAAAGCATTTGTTCAAATTCACATCATGTGATGTGAATTTGAACAAATGCTTTGTGTACCAGCCACAATGTGGGACAGCCCATCAGATGGAGTCCATTAATGTAATTGTTGCTGCACCTTGCAGATAGAAGAGGTGTGGCAGGATCATGTGACCAACCTTGGTCGTCACAAGACATGTGAGGTGGCTGTTCACACCTTCTTCATCTTTGGTCGCCTCTTTGGCGTTCTGAGGCAACAGTTCGGCAACCTTACTCGCGAGGTCTGCAACTACCTAGGGGAGTGTGAGTCCAAGCGTTCGGTGGTAGCCCACTTCCTGATCACAGTGGACATGCTGTTTACGGAGTTTGAGCTGCCCAAGATATACCTGGACACAGAGCTGGTGAGATATTCCCTGGGGTATCAGGCTTGGCATGTATGTGTGAGCATATACTACAGCCCTGTGCATTCATTGGGTCTGTGTATGATATGTGTGGTATTGTGTTTAGTCTTGATGACAACTTGATGTGTAGGAGCTTTGCATCTTCCCTGGGTTCACAGGTGTGCGCATAAGTTTGGAGTGTACCTAGCAATGCTAGCAGTGTGTGGGGTGGTATTATGCTGCCTTGCTGGTGATGGGCACCTAGCAATGCTAGCAGTGTGGGGTGGTATGATGCTGCCTTGCTGGTGATGGGCACCTAGCAATGCTAGCAGTGTGTGGGGTGGTATTATGCTGCCTTGCTGGTGATGGGCACTTAGCAATGCTAGCAGTGTGTGGGGTGGTATTATGCTGCCTTGCTGGTGATGGGCACTTAGCAATGCTAGCAGTGTGGGGTGGTATTATGCTGCCTTGCTGGTGATGGGCACCTAGCAATGCTAGCAGTGTGTGGGGTGGTATTATGCTACCTTGCTGGTGATGGGCACTTAGCAATGCTAGCAGTGTGGGGTGGTATTATGCTGCCTTGCTGGTGATGGGCACTTAGCAATGCTAGCAGTGTGGGGTGGTATTATGCTGCCTTGCTGGTGATGGGCACTTAGCAATGCTAGCAGTGTGGGGTGGTATTATGCTGCCTTGCTGGTGATGGGCACTTAGCAATGCTAGCAGTGTGTGGGGTGGTATGATGCTGCCTTGCTGGTGATGGGCACTTAGCAATGCTAGCAGTGTGGGGTGGTATTATGCTGCCTTGCTGGTGATGTGCTTGGTTTGAGATAACAGCCACATAATCAGTAGCAGAGACCTCGTGAATGCATATCGTAACTGCTAATGTTAGCAAGGTTCCCTATAGGATTTATGTACACACAACATTATAATTATAAGATGTGATTGTACATTGCAATGAGTATGTGTATTTCAACATTTAACCCTTAATCTACCAGCTCCTTCGGTTCAACCTTCTGGATCAACATGTATTCCTTGTTCTGGAGCTCCATGACAACCTGACATCATACCAGGAAAAGCGAAGGATAGTGCTTGAGGTATGAGGGAGCACATGTGCACCTGTGCTTGAGGTATGAGGGAGCACATGTGCACCTGTGCTTGAGGTATGAGGGAGCACATGTGCACCTGTGCTTGAGGTATGAGGGAGCACATGTGCACCTGTGCTTGAGGTATGAGGGAGCACATGTGCACCTGTGCTTGAGGTATGAGGGAGCACATGTGCACCTGTGCTTGAGGTATGAGGGAGCACATGTGCACCTATGCTTGAGGTATGGCACATGTGCACTTCATACATATCATTGCTGAACCATTATCTACACATCTGCTGTATATGTTCTGTTGTTGATATAGATGTGAGGTCTGTAAGTGTGTGAGCTATATCCTATGGACCTTGTGTGTTCTTCCATACACATTAGCTACCTGTACATGTGAATTACTTGTAATTGTTTGTTGGCAGTTTCTTGGCCTTTTCAAATCTGCCTTGAGACAGAAGTCCCTGGAGGAATCCCCAGTACTTCCTGCTCATGGTGGCTCCTCCCCTGATGTGACTTCACTTTCTTCAGAGGAGGCGGTGGGTTACGTACAGGTGCTTGAGGGAATGAAGGGGGGGGGCCGGATCTGGAAGTGGAAGTAACAGAAGTGGAATGAAGGAGGGAGGGGGTGGGGTGTGGGGGACAGGAGGGTAGAGGAGGGAATAAGGGTCATGGTGTGTATTATTTGAGAGAGAGGGAGAAGTCCTGCCTGTAGGATTCCTGGCTGCATTGTTGTATTTCCTCAGGCCACCAAACTTTGTGAAGCTGTGCGCAAGTACCACTTCCAGCTGCTTGTACTACTGGGTAGCTATGTGAAGCTTGTGGATATGTTGAAGGGAGTCATAAGAAAAGCTGGGGTGAGAGGTTTGTATTCTAATGGAGGGCATTAAATGAGAGAAAACATGTTAGCAGGCCGAGCTTTCCATGGAGCTAACTGAAGTGAAGCAGGGCTTGGAGGAGTCAGCAAGAAAGTTCCACGAAGGACCTCCAGAAGAGCGGGCAACTGCAGAGCTCAACCTTTCCAGCTCCAAACCTGATGTCCCCTTGTTGGAGACCACCCTTGTCCAACACAAGGATACCCTCAAATCAATACAGCTACTCCATGTGATGAGGTACATGTTGGGGGCATCTGTACTCCAATGTATGTATGTATGATGGTTTTGATAAAGGTATCTAGGTATTCTGCTACATTGAAACTATAACACTTTCAGACATGTACACATATAATGGGATGCATGTTGAGGGATCTGTTCTGCTTGGTATGTACCTTACATTGTTAAAGTATATTGGCCTCAATCATTTTGTACTGGTGTAAGTTCCAGTACTCTTTGGAATGGTAATTTAGCTATGACCTCTGATCATTAATGCTTAATCTTGTATTAAACTCCTCCCAACAGGAAGCTCTGGCACAAGGAAGGGTTGCTAGGGTCCAGGGATGAGGATGATGTTGACTTTCTGTTCTTTATGTACGCCCACAACATGTATGTCACTGAGAGACAAAAAGGTGAGGCACTGTTAGTCATGTGTGGTCCATCACAGCTGGTCAGACATTGTTAATCATGTGTGGTCCATCACAGCTGGTAAGACATTGTTAGTCATGTGTGGTCCATCACAGCTGGTAAGACATTGTTAGTCATGTGTGGTCCATCACAGCTGGTAAGACATTGTTAGTCATGTGTGGTCCATCACAGCTGGTAAGACATTGTTAGTCATGTGTGGTCCATCACAGCTGGTAAGACATTGTTAGTCATGTGTGGTCCATCACAGCTGGTAAGACATTGTTAGTCATGTGTGGTCCATCACAGCTGGTAAGACATTGTTAGTCATGTGTGGTCCATCACAGCTGGTAAGACATTGTTAGTCATGTGTGGTCCATCACAGCTGGTAAGACATTGTTAGTCATGTGTGGTCCATCACAGCTGGTATGTCATTACTATACCCTAGTTAGCACATCTATCCAATAGTCCCCATGCCATCTCAGAGCCCAACCTCAGGGGAATTCCCTATATTCCTTAGATATTTAGGACTAGAGTTTTAAACTGTGAATCATTTACATGCCAGAGGAGTTAAAAAGAAGTGAACTATAATATCAACAAAACAGTCATGGAAAAGGACCTGTTCCTTTTACTTTTAAACTCTTGGCAGAAATACCCATTTACATATGGTCTGTTGTCTAATCTAATTCTTGTGCATACGTATTAATGCATACTTTCCCCAAATATAGTGTACTAACTAAAAATAACACTTCATTACGCTGTTACAAGTACTGCATAGTGTTTGATTCATCTTTTCATCAATCTCTAGGAGTGCTGTGTGTCACTGATACCAAGTTTGACCTTTCGACTGTACACAGCAAGTTAATGGCCAGAAATGTTAGCCTCATCTCTCTCCTCCAAGAGGCTGAACAGCCACCTCCACCATCACCACTGTCACAACCCACTGCCACTGATGAGTCTGAAGCCTTATAACTGCCTGATATACATTTTCTATGAAGCAATAATGACATATCTGTTATGAAATAGTTACAAATGTTTTCTGTTTGTACTCATTCTGTTCCTCTACCATAACTACATGCACTGTCCCTAATAATGTGTCCGTAATAATGTGTCAGTATGGAAGTGATACCATTCGATCTTAGGGATGGAGCTAGATGAAGACCTTAGAATGATTTGTAGAATTTTGTAGGTGCCATGCAGTTGTAGTTATATTTCACCATGGCCAGAGGGAATAATGATGTATCGCCAGATGATCAGTTGTTATCTACTAACACGTGCATGGAGCCGCCCCATTTAGGTATTTGTTGTGAAGCCATGCTAACTCAAAACCGCAAACATAACACTATTACGATAGTTCCTGCATAATAGTCCGAGCTTTTCTTGTTTTCTTTGTTTATTATAGGCAATCGACTTAATTAATTGTTCCCGCAGACTACTGTAGTCCAAGATTTTTTTTTGTTTTCTTTGTTTCACGATGGCGGTCGGCATTCTTCATTATCTCTTTGGCCTTGCTAACCACTTCTTTGGTTTTATCACTTGTTCCTGTCAAATTAATATGCCGTAAACCTTCTCTATTCCTTTCAATAGCCTCTACTTCCACTCTAGTTTCAGCGTATCCCTTTTCAAGAACACGCTTAGTAGCCTGCCCTTTGTCTTGATTGGCTTTTACGCCTCTCGATTCCAAGTTCTCACGAGAGTTGGCAATATCAATGATCTCATCGGCGCCAACTTCATTGGCGGCCATAGCAAACAGTTGCAGTTCTGCTTTGTGATCGGTCACTCTGCCATCCGCATAAGTGACCGACACTTGCCTTCGCAGGTCTTCTGCAGTCCAATCTTTCCTCGCCATATCTTACAATCTAGCTAGCATGCAGTGAAATGCATCAGCTTGCCATAATAAATGCACTCACCAGTTTAACGGGCCGAACACCGAATCACGAACGATTAAGACTTAATATATCTGAATGCACGATTTTTTGCAAGCGTCATCAAATCCCCACGATAATTGTGCGTTAATCGATAACGTCATCAAATCATAGATAGTATAATACAATCTATCTATGATCAAATAAAGCGCTTGTTGTGGCGTTCGTCGGCTACCGCCGCTGTGAGCTTAAATTCATCGAGATGGGAAACAAACTTCTGACAAGTTCCCCGAACACCAGCTCCAGGGGCGGCGGAAGGTATACTAGATTGGGGAGGGGGGGGGGGGGGGGGGGGGGGAGAGCTGAGGATAATTAAATTCATGAATTTCAATGGGGGCATTTGTCCTTTCGTCCACCGAGGGGGAGGGGGGGGGGGGGGGGTAGGAAATTTCATCGAGCGGTCGTCTCTTGTGACAGATCTAAACTTTTCTGGATGTCATAATATAAACGGTATATACGCGAGCGATCTCGCGGGCGAAGAATAACAATTATACTGTTGTTTGGTTAGGAGGGACTGAGCCCCCCCTATGTCATTATTGGGGGGCTCGAAACCCCTCAGCCCCCCCCCCCCCCCCCCCCCCCCCCCCCCTTCAGCCGCCACTGACTGCTCCCCATCCACCAGAAGTTGAGCTTGGGGTCTCCGGGGGTTGGGCCTTCTGGGGGCGTGTCTTCGTTGGCAGGGGCTCCACCCACAGCGGGTCCCCAGGCGTCCGAGTCAAGAGTGGCCCTGAGGATCCCCAAGCAGGCAAGTGTGGATAGTGGAGCTCTCCAGCAGAGACAGGTGGAAGTCAGCGTGCTTCACCAGAAGCACTTCAGCATGGACAGCGGTGGGTCCCACTTCAAGCAGTCCAGCATGGACGTCACCTCGTCCCACCAGAGGCAGGTCACCACACCCACCGTGGGGGAGGTGGGTGTGTCCCACCACAAGCAGATCAGCCTGGACATTGCTAGCATTGGCCACCAGAGGCAGGTCAGTGCTGACACTGAGACAGCCCAGCAGCCTAAGCAGCTCGGTCAGGGCAGTGGCCCGCCATCGCTGACCAAACAAGACACCGAGTTCGTAAACCAGAACAGTACAGAGAACGCCGCCCCCTCACTACCTCTCGTATCTCCATTCCGTTCCCCTAAGCAGTCCAGACGGACTCCCATTCCAATTCTCCTGAACAATGGTAGTGAATTGACTAGTCCAGACCAGAGAAGTCCGCTCCTTTCCCGCCAACCCTTGACACGTGCCCACTCGACTCAGGCCCTGGACAAGACCCCACAGAATGAGGACAAGAGCGTGAAGCACAGGAGCTACACCTTCACAGGGGAACTGGGGGTCAAGGAGATAGCCCTACCCCCCGCCAACACCACAGTGATGAGTGAGGGAGATGGTGATGACACTCTGGTAAGCTCAGAGGAGGACTCCATGCTGATGGCCATATCAAGCCCCTCCTCTTTCTCCACCCCCGGCGAGGGAGTGTCTGAGATCCACGTTGCCATGGGCAATGATCAGGTGACTGCAGGACCAGACCAGGGTACTGCCACCACCAGCAATGGCGGAAGTGCCACACCTGCTAGACCATTCAGTGTGCGGACGAGCAGTGCTGGACTGAAGAAGGATTTGTCCGATAACTCCATCTGTTCCAAGACACGCCCCCGATCCATGATTGAGACGTCGTGTGGGATGCAATATCACCCGAGGGAGGTGAAGACCACACCCCCTGATGTCCTTGCCCAGCTGTTCTGGACAGCCTGCAGTCTGCTTGAATCCGACTACGAAGATGAGTTTCTGCTGGCTCTAAAGCTGTTTAGTAAGGTAAGAACATGTGCCGTGAAGTCATGTGGAGAGCATGTGACATGAGGTAAGGGTCGTGTGGGTGTGTGGCATGAGATTAGGGTCATGGGACATGAGGTAAGGGTATGTGGGGTCATGTGTGGGTGTGTGGCATGAGATTAGGATCATGTGACATAAGGTGAGGGTATATGGGGTCATGTGTGGGTGTGTGACATGAGGTGAGGGTATATGGGGTCATGTGTGGCATGTGATTAAGGTCACGTGACATAGATGAGGTGTGTGGCATGAGGTGAGGGCCATCTGATGTGACGCTTGAACACATGAGTCATAAAATGAGGTCATGTGACCCCTTCCAGGTGGCCTGCAACTCAAATGAATAAGAATAAAAGTTTGGTAAAATGGATGGCTTACTTAGCTTTTATCCATATTTGGTTTACTGTGCAGGCATTTGACGTTGAACCATGTATGAAGGCAATAACTTGTTTTGCATACTGCATTCAATCTTTTCTTTGTTTCACGTACAAGCATGTTGACCTTTTAAGTGCCTTCCATCAATCTGCTCTCTGTTACCGCAGGTCCTGGACAAGTTGGACCTCTTGTCAAATGGGACACACGACCGTCTGCAAGGCTTACTTGCCAAGATGAAGTGGCAACCTTACCAAGGGGTTCTCTTCCAGCTCTTCAAGGGACTGACACACCCCTCTGCCACCGAGCAGACCCACGGCCTGCTGTCACGCATACTGCCTTACTCCAATAAGCCACTGTTTGATCAGTCCCAGAATGCTGGACTTCCGCTCAATGTTTTAACCCTATTGCCTCTGTTGTTCAACCACTTTGACCAGCCGACAGACTTCTGTAAGACTGTTGTAAGCAATATTCAGCAGGTGAGGGAACCGTTGTCTGTGTGATCTGCATGCAGTGTGTATGTGTGTGTATGTGTGTGTGTATGTGTGTGTATGTGTGTGTGTATGTGTGTGTATGTGTGTGTGTGTGTATGTGGTTACATATGTGACATAATATATTAAAATTAATCAAATTCAAACCACACCCATACCACCCCACTTATCATCTGGAAATAACCAGGGGATTGCCTTAGTAATTTACATAAAGATCGCCGCCATTTATTGCAATTACTTAAGTATCACATTAAAGTTGGTACCACTACTGTAAACGTACCTCTGGAGGGATAGCATATATCACATTAAGCTGTCCTCTTTCCCTGCCCTCCTCCATTGCAGGCGTGTGCCACAGTCTCTCTGCCCACAGAGGAGGCCAACACCAAGCTGCAGCACATGGCCAAGATGTTTCAGCTCTACGCTAATCGTGAGTGCAAGAACGGACCCGACATATGGCTGGCTTCCATATGTCGCTATGTCAACGATGTCTATGCACCTTTGGCCGCCCAGATATTGCGACACATGGCTGAGGTATGTGTAGTTACATGCCCATATATGGGCATATGTTTAAGGTATGTGTAGTTACATGCCCATATATGGGCATATGGCTAAGGTATGTGTAGTTACATGCCCATATATAGGCATATGGCTGAGGTATGTGTAGTTACAGTACATGGGCATATATGGGCATATATGGGTATATCCATGTATGGCTGAGATATGTGTAGTACATGTGTTACATGTATGTACACGTTCATTTAAAAAACCTGCTGTGATTGTGGTGTGTGCATAGTCTCCATTTACATCATTACCTTTGCATGTACGCATGCACACACGTGCCCACAGCTTCTTGAGAGGGGCCGTCCAGAGTACCACAGATCACTTCTGAGGATCATGACCGAACACCTCAAACTCCAGGACCCCACCAATGCCTCAGTGAGGGGAGTCTCCCAGGACCTCATGACTGTTGTGTTTCCTCACCTCAAAGGTGACCTCTGGAAGGAAGCCGTAGACATCATGAAGCTCATCATCTCAAGCTCCGCCTCCTTTGTCCGCCCGCCCACTCATCACATCCCGGCGGATTTGGGTCTCTTCAATCAGTCCCTCCCGGGGGCAACGCTCCAGTTCTCAATAGACCTCAGGAACCCTTCAGACCTGGCTTTGGGGCAGGAGCATGTGACACCATCCACTACCTCATGGAAGAAGCCACAGGGATGTCAGCGCAGGACCAGAGAGAAGCTGTTGAGTGTGCTAAGTGCTTGTACCCCTGTGGCCCTTCTCATGAGTAGTCCATCGGTGAGGGGTGTGGTCATGGTGAGGGTGTGGTAGTGTGCTAAGTGCTTGTACCCCTGTGGCCCTTCTCATGAGCAGTCCATCAGTGAGGGGTGTGGTCATGGTGAGGGTGTGGTAGTGTGCTAAGTGCTTGTACCCAGTGACCCTTCTCATGAGCAGTTCATAGGTGAGGGGTGTGGTCATGGTGATGGTGGTGATGGTGGGCAGTGGTGTGCAGAGTGTAGTATTGTGGGTGTGTACATGTGTGTGTGCTTTGATAGCGTCTCCTGGCCTATGCAGGTGGTATTCACAGCGGAGTACATGGTGGACAAGCTCCCTCCATACACCATGTCTGATGAGGACGGTAACAGCAGCAGGTCCACCACTGAGGTTCCCGACTCTTCATCACAGCACGAATCGCAGGTGTGGAGAATGGAGCATGTGACATATCATGTGACTTATAATGTGACTGCATGTGACCAGATGGAGCATGTGACGTATCATGTGACTGCATGTGACCAGATGGAGCATGTGACGTATCATGTGACTGCATTTGACCAGATGGAGCATATCATATGACTGCATGTGACCAGATGGAGCATGTGACTTATCATGTGACTGCATGTGACCAATCATGTCGCTCCATTTTAGGCTTACGCTGCAGCTGTTGGAGATGAGTTTAAGTTCCTGGATGACATGAACTACATGTATGAGAGTGAGGGGGAGGGAGAGGGACCAAGGGCATGGAACAGCTTCCATGACATGACTGCCGAAGACCAAGAAGATGAGCAAGAACCAAGGTATGGGAGTACAGGGAACCAAGGTATGGGAGTACAGGGAACCAAGGTATGGGAGTACAGGGAACCAAGGTATGGGAGTACAGGGAACCAAGGTATGGGAGTACAGGGAACCAAGGTATGGGAGTACAGGGAACCAAGGTATGGGAGTACAGGGAACCAAGGTATGGGAGTACAGGGAACCAAGGTATGGGAGTACAGGGAACCAAGACATGGGAGTACAGGGAACCAAGGTATGGGAGTACAGGGAACCAAGACATGGGAGTACAGGGAACCAAGGTATGGGAGTACAGGGAACCAAGGTATGGGAGTACAGGGAACCAAGGTATGGGAGTACAGGGAACCAAGGTATGGGAGTAGAGGGAACCAAGGTATGGGAGTACAGGGAACCAAGGTATGGGAGTACAGGGAACCAAGGTATGGGAGTACAGGGAACCAAGACATGGGAGTACAGGGAACCAAGGTATGGGAGTACAGGGAACCAAGGTATGGGAGTACAGGGAACCAAGGTATGGGAGTACAGAGAACCAAGGTATGGGAGTACAGGGAACCAAGACATGGGAGTACAGGGAACCAAGGTATGGGAGTACAGAGAACCAAGGTATGGGAGTACAGGGAACCAAGGTATGGGAGTACAGGGAACCAAGGTATGGGAGTACAGGGAACCAAGACATGGGAGTACAGGGAACCAAGGTATGGGAGTACAGGGAACCAAAGTATGAGAGAACAGGGAACCAAGGTATGGGAGTACAGGGAACCAAGGTATGGGAGTACAGGGAACCAAAGTATGGGAGAACAGGGAACATTTATCTGTAGGACACATGTCCTTTTATCCCTTCCATGTGTGTACTGTAGGCCCAGGTACATGTGTGTACTGTAGGCCCAGGTACATGTGTGTACTGTAGGCCCAGGTACATGTGTGTACTGTAGGCCCAGGTACATGTGTGTACTGTAGGCCCAGGTACATGTGTGTACTGTAGGCCCAGGTACATGTGTGTACTGTAGGCCCGGGTACACGTGTGTACTTTAGGCCCAGGTACACGTGTGTACTGTAGGCCCAGGTACATGTGTGTACTGTAGGCCCAGGTACATGTGTGTACTGTAGGCCCGGGTACACGTGTGTACTGTAGGCCCAGGTACATGTGTGTACTGTAGGCCCAGGTACATGTGTGTACTGTAGGCCCAGGTACACGTGTGTACTGTAGGCCCAGGTACACATGTGTACTGTAGGCCCTGGTACACGTGTGTACTGTAGGCCCAGGTACATGTGTGTACTGTAGGTCCAGGTACATATGTGTACTGTAGGCCCAGGTACATGTGTGTACTTTAGGCCCAGGTACATGTGTGTACTGTAGGCCCAGGTACACGTGTGTACTGTAGGCCCATGTACATGTGTGTACTGTAGGTCCAGGTACATATGTGTACTGTAGGCCCAGGTACATATGTGTACTGTAGGCCCTGGTACACGTGTGTACTGTAGGCCCAGGTACATGTGTGTACTGTAGGTCCAGGTACATATGTGTACTGTAGGTCCAGGTACATATGTGTACTGTAGGCCCAGGTACATATGTGTACTGTAGGCCCAGGTACATATGTGTACTGTAGGCCCAGGTACATGTGTGTACTTTAGGCCCAGGTACATATGTGTACTGTAGGCCCAGGTACATATGTGTACTGTAGGCCCAGGTACATGTGTGTACTTTAGGCCCAGGTACACGTGTGTACTGTAGGCCCAGGTACATAGGGGTAGGAATATTTGCTGTGTTCTAATTTATAGATTCCATCTATCTGGTAGTTCTGTGAGCCTTGATCGTGATGACTCCACCACTGAGATTGAAGAGGACGACGCAGCTGCTTATAGAAGTATGTACCGTCTCTATCCACATGTGTGGTGTAATGTAGCCATCAGTCATTCAGGGGAGATAGGTGTTTGAAACAGTATTTATTAATGTTTATTAATGTTGTTATTGTTCTTCCAACTGCCAAACACACGCTACAGTGGTCTCCAGTCCACCTCCGCCCCAGGACACTCTATCGCAGCATCCCGTGATGGTACCGGCCGCACCCGCGGTGAACTCAAGCGAAACCACACCACACCCCTCTCCACCCCGACACGTCCCCAGGCCACTGGACAGCGGAGCAGAGTCTGACATGGAAGGAGACAAATCCACACCTCGGGAAACCACACCCAGTACCAGAGCATCCCTGGATAGTGACAGTGTCCCCTCTGAGGTTACAATGGAGAGCTCTCTCAGCCTTCCTCCCTCATCAGAGGTGGCCCCTCCTGCAGCCACGCCCCTGGCAGTGGAGGAGGAGGAGGGGGAGGGGGAGGGGGAGGGGATGACCGACGTCGTGAAGCAAGCAGTCTCCCTCCTGGATGTGAGTGACCTAGCCAGGCTGCATACTCTCAACAAGTCTGCCACACTGCCTCGCAATCAGTCTTCCCAGGACCACAGCAAGAGGTACTGCTGCTGTTTGGAGCTAGCTGCAGTGTGTGGTCTGTACTGCATTTATAATGATGTACATATCCCTGATGGTGTACATGCATACTCCATACATGTACTTGATGGGGATGCACGCACGCACGCACACACACACACACACACACACACACACACACACACACACACACACACACACACACACACACACAACACACACACACACACACCAATAAGCTCATCATGATGTGTGCAGTTGTGCCAATGCATAGTTATTATTTTATTTTTGCCCTTCCTAAGATTGTCACAACCTCTGTGTGGTTCACCTGCCATGTCGGGTGCCCATCCCAACATTAGTGAGATACGTGAATCACGATTCTTGGATATTCCCAATGATGAGGTATGTTGACATGTACATGTTTTGTGTGTGTGTGTGTGTGTGTGTGTGTGTGTGTGTGTATGTTTTGTGTTTGTGTGTATGTGTGTGTGTATGTGTGTGTGTGTATGTGTGACATGTACATGTGTATGCATATGTGAGTGTTTGTACATGTAATCATTTCTGACAGAAAATTAGAATGTGTGTTGATTTAAATGGACAGGCAAACGTGTGCATCTTTAAGAGATCTTCAACATGTTGACTGTCACATTCATACAAAAGCATTTGTTCAAATTCACATCACATGATGTGAATTTGAACAAATGCTTTGTGTACCAGCCACAATGTGGGACAGCCCATCAGATGGAGTCCATTAATGTAATTGTTGCTGCACCTTGCAGATAGAAGAGGTGTGGCAGGATCATGTGACCAACCTTGGTCGTCACAAGACATGTGAGGTGGCTGTTCACACCTTCTTCATCTTTGGTCGCCTCTTTGGCGTTCTGAGGCAACAGTTTGGCAACCTTACTCGCGAGGTCTGCAACTACCTAGGGGAGTGTGAGTCCAAGCGTTCGGTGGTAGCCCACTTCCTGATCACAGTGGACATGCTGTTTACGGAGTTTGAGCTGCCCAAGATATACCTGGACACAGAGCTGGTGAGATATTCCCTGGGGTATCAGGCTTGGCATGTATGTGTGAGCATATACTACAGCCCTGTGCATTCATTGGGTCTGTGTATGATATGTGTGGTATTGTGTTTAGTCTTGATGACAACTTGATGTGTAGGAGCTTTGCATCTTCCCTGGGGTCACAGGTGTGCGCATAAGTTTGGAGTGTACCTAGCAATGCTAGCAGTGTGTGGGGTGGTATTATGCTGCCTTGCTGGTGATGGGCACCTAGCAATGCTAGCAGTGTGTGGGGTGGTATGATGCTGCCTTGCTGGTGATGGGCACTTAGCAATGCTAGCAGTGTGTGGGGTGGTATGATGCTGCCTTGCTGGTGATGGGCACTTAGCAATGCTAGCAGTGTGTGGGGTGGTATTATGCTGCCTTGCTGGTGATGGGCACTTAGCAATGCTAGCAGTGTGGGGTGGTATTATGCTGCCTTGCTGGTGATGGGCACCTAGCAATGCTAGCAGTGTGTGGGGTGGTATTATGCTACCTTGCTGGTGATGGGCACTTAGCAATGCTAGCAGTGTGGGGTGGTATTATGCTGCCTTGCTGGTGATGGGCACTTAGCAATGCTAGCAGTGTGGGGTGGTATTATGCTGCCTTGCTGGTGATGGGCACTTAGCAATGCTAGCAGTGTGGGGTGGTATTATGCTGCCTTGCTGGTGATGGGCACTTAGCAATGCTAGCAGTGTGTGGGGTGGTATGATGCTGCCTTGCTGGTGATGGGCACTTAGCAATGCTAGCAGTGTGGGGTGGTATTATGCTGCCTTGCTGGTGATGTGCTTGGTTTGAGATAACAGCCACATAATCAGTAGCAGAGACCTCGTGAATGCATATCGTAACTGCTAATGTTAGCAAGGTTCCCTATAGGATTTATGTACACACAACATTATAATTATAAGATGTGATTGTACATTGCAATGAGTATGTGTATTTCAACATTTAACCCTTAATCTACCAGCTCCTTCGGTTCAACCTTCTGGATCAACATGTATTCCTTGTTCTGGAGCTCCATGACAACCTGACATCATACCAGGAAAAGCGAAGGATAGTGCTTGAGGTATGAGGGAGCACATGTGCACCTGTGCTTGAGGTATGAGGGAGCACATGTGCACCTGTGCTTGAGGTATGAGGGAGCACATGTGCACCTGTGCTTGAGGTATGAGGGAGCACATGTGCACCTGTGCTTGAGGTATGAGGGAGCACATGTGCACCTGTGCTTGAGGTATGAGGGAGCACATGTGCACCTGTGCTTGAGGTATGAGGGAGCACATGTGCACCTATGCTTGAGGTATGGCACATGTGCACTTCATACATATCATTGCTGAACCATTATCTACACATCTGCTGTATATGTTCTGTTGTTGATATAGATGTGAGGTCTGTAAGTGTGTGAGCTATATCCTATGGACCTTGTGTGTTCTTCCATACACATTAGCTACCTGTACATGTGAATTACTTGTAATTGTTTGTTGGCAGTTTCTTGGCCTTTTCAAATCTGCCTTGAGACAGAAGTCCCTGGAGGAATCCCCAGTACTTCCTGCTCATGGTGGCTCCTCCCCTGATGTGACTTCACTTTCTTCAGAGGAGGCGGTGGGTTACGTACAGGTGCTTGAGGGAATGAAGGGGGGGGGCCGGATCTGGAAGTGGAAGTAACAGAAGTGGAATGAAGGAGGGAGGGGGTGGGGTGTGGGGGACAGGAGGGTAGAGGAGGGAATAAGGGTCATGGTGTGTATTATTTGAGAGAGAGGGAGAAGTCCTGCCTGTAGGATTCCTGGCTGCATTGTTGTATTTCCTCAGGCCACCAAACTTTGTGAAGCTGTGCGCAAGTACCACTTCCAGCTGCTTGTACTACTGGGTAGCTATGTGAAGCTTGTGGATATGTTGAAGGGAGTCATAAGAAAAGCTGGGGTGAGAGGTTTGTATTCTAATGGAGGGCATTAAATGAGAGAAAACATGTTAGCAGGCCGAGCTTTCCATGGAGCTAACTGAAGTGAAGCAGGGCTTGGAGGAGTCAGCAAGAAAGTTCCACGAAGGACCTCCAGAAGAGCGGGCAACTGCAGAGCTCAACCTTTCCAGCTCCAAACCTGATGTCCCCTTGTTGGAGACCACCCTTGTCCAACACAAGGATACCCTCAAATCAATACAGCTACTCCATGTGATGAGGTACATGTTGGGGGCATCTGTACTCCAATGTATGTATGTATGATGGTTTTGATAAAGGTATCTAGGTATTCTGCTACATTGAAACTATAACACTTTCAGACATGTACACATATAATGGGATGCATGTTGAGGGATCTGTTCTGCTTGGTATGTACCTTACATTGTTAAAGTATATTGGCCTCAATCATTTTGTACTGGTGTAAGTTCCAGTACTCTTTGGAATGGTAATTTAGCTATGACCTCTGATCATTAATGCTTAATCTTGTATTAAACTCCTCCCAACAGGAAGCTCTGGCACAAGGAAGGGTTGCTAGGGTCCAGGGATGAGGATGATGTTGACTTTCTGTTCTTTATGTACGCCCACAACATGTATGTCACTGAGAGACAAAAAGGTGAGGCACTGTTAGTCATGTGTGGTCCATCACAGCTGGTCAGACATTGTTAATCATGTGTGGTCCATCACAGCTGGTAAGACATTGTTAGTCATGTGTGGTCCATCACAGCTGGTAAGACATTGTTAGTCATGTGTGGTCCATCACAGCTGGTAAGACATTGTTAGTCATGTGTGGTCCATCACAGCTGGTAAGACATTGTTAGTCATGTGTGGTCCATCACAGCTGGTAAGACATTGTTAGTCATGTGTGGTCCATCACAGCTGGTAAGACATTGTTAGTCATGTGTGGTCCATCACAGCTGGTAAGACATTGTTAGTCATGTGTGGTCCATCACAGCTGGTAAGACATTGTTAGTCATGTGTGGTCCATCACAGCTGGTAAGACATTGTTAGTCATGTGTGGTCCATCACAGCTGGTATGTCATTACTATACCCTAGTTAGCACATCTATCCAATAGTCCCCATGCCATCTCAGAGCCCAACCTCAGGGGAATTCCCTATATTCCTTAGATATTTAGGACTAGAGTTTTAAACTGTGAATCATTTACATGCCAGAGGAGTTAAAAAGAAGTGAACTATAATATCAACAAAACAGTCATGGAAAAGGACCTGTTCCTTTTACTTTTAAACTCTTGGCAGAAATACCCATTTACATATGGTCTGTTGTCTAATCTAATTCTTGTGCATACGTATTAATGCATACTTTCCCCAAATATAGTGTACTAACTAAAAATAACACTTCATTACGCTGTTACAAGTACTGCATAGTGTTTGATTCATCTTTTCATCAATCTCTAGGAGTGCTGTGTGTCACTGATACCAAGTTTGACCTTTCGACTGTACACAGCAAGTTAATGGCCAGAAATGTTAGCCTCATCTCTCTCCTCCAAGAGGCTGAACAGCCACCTCCACCATCACCACTGTCACAACCCACTGCCACTGATGAGTCTGAAGCCTTATAACTGCCTGATATACATTTTCTATGAAGCAATAATGACATATCTGTTATGAAATAGTTACAAATGTTTTCTGTTTGTACTCATTCTGTTCCTCTACCATAACTACATGCACTGTCCCTAATAATGTGTCCGTAATAATGTGTCAGTATGGAAGTGATACCATTCGATCTTAGGGATGGAGCTAGATGAAGACCTTAGAATGATTTGTAGAATTTTGTAGGTGCCATGCAGTTGTAGTTATATTTCACCATGGCCAGAGGGAATAATGATGTATCGCCAGATGATCAGTTGTTATCTACTAACACGTGCATGGAGCCGCCCCATTTAGGTATTTGTTGTGAAGCCATGCTAACTCAAAACCGCAAACATAACACTATTACGATAGTTCCTGCATAATAGTCCGAGCTTTTCTTGTTTTCTTTGTTTATTATAGGCAATCGACTTAATTAATTGTTCCCGCAGACTACTGTAGTCCAAGATTTTTTTTTGTTTTCTTTGTTTCACGATGGCGGTCGGCATTCTTCATTATCTCTTTGGCCTTGCTAACCACTTCTTTGGTTTTATCACTTGTTCCTGTCAAATTAATATGCCGTAAACCTTCTCTATTCCTTTCAATAGCCTCTACTTCCACTCTAGTTTCAGCGTATCCCTTTTCAAGAACACGCTTAGTAGCCTGCCCTTTGTCTTGATTGGCTTTTACGCCTCTCGATTCCAAGTTCTCACGAGAGTTGGCAATATCAATGATCTCATCGATTTGTTTAACTCCAGCGCCAACTTCATTGGCGGCCATAGCAAACAGTTGCAGTTCTGCTTTGTGATCGGTCACTCTGCCATCCGCATAAGTGACCGACACTTGCCTTCGCAGGTCTTCTGCAGTCCAATCTTTCCTCGCCATATCTTACAATCTAGCTAGCATGCAGTGAAATGCATCAGCTTGCCATAATAAATGCACTCACCAGTTTAACGGGCCGAACACCGAATCACGAACGATTAAGACTTAATATATCTGAATGCACGATTTTTTGCAAGCGTCATCAAATCCCCACGATAATTGTGCGTTAATCGATAACGTCATCAAATCATAGATAGTATAATACAATCTATCTATGATCAAATAAAGCGCTTGTTGTGGCGTTCGTCGGCTACCGCCGCTGTGAGCTTAAATTCATCGAGATGGGAAACAAACTTCTGACAAGTTCCCCGAACACCAGCTCCAGGGGCGGCGGAAGGTATACTAGATTGGGGAGGGGGGGGGGGGGGGGGGGGGGGGGGGGGGAGAGCTGAGGATAATTAAATTCATGAATTTCAATGGGGGCATTTGTCCTTTCGTCCACCGAGGGGGAGGGGGGGGGGGGGGGGTAGGAAATTTCATCGAGCGGTCGTCTCTTGTGACAGATCTAAACTTTTCTGGATGTCATAATATAAACGGTATATACGCGAGCGATCTCGCGGGCGAAGAATAACAATTATACTGTTGTTTGGTTAGGAGGGACTGAGCCCCCCCTATGTCATTATTGGGGGGCTCGAAACCCCTCAGCCCCCCCCCCCCCCCCCCCCCCCCCCTTCAGCCGCCACTGACTGCTCCCCATCCACCAGAAGTTGAGCTTGGGGTCTCCGGGGGTTGGGCCTTCTGGGGGCGTGTCTTCGTTGGCAGGGGCTCCACCCACAGCGGGTCCCCAGGCGTCCGAGTCAAGAGTGGCCCTGAGGATCCCCAAGCAGGCAAGTGTGGATAGTGGAGCTCTCCAGCAGAGACAGGTGGAAGTCAGCGTGCTTCACCAGAAGCACTTCAGCATGGACAGCGGTGGGTCCCACTTCAAGCAGTCCAGCATGGACGTCACCTCGTCCCACCAGAGGCAGGTCACCACACCCACCGTGGGGGAGGTGGGTGTGTCCCACCACAAGCAGATCAGCCTGGACATTGCTAGCATTGGCCACCAGAGGCAGGTCAGTGCTGACACTGAGACAGCCCAGCAGCCTAAGCAGCTCGGTCAGGGCAGTGGCCCGCCATCGCTGACCAAACAAGACACCGAGTTCGTAAACCAGAACAGTACAGAGAACGCCGCCCCCTCACTACCTCTCGTATCTCCATTCCGTTCCCCTAAGCAGTCCAGACGGACTCCCATTCCAATTCTCCTGAACAATGGTAGTGAATTGACTAGTCCAGACCAGAGAAGTCCGCTCCTTTCCCGCCAACCCTTGACACGTGCCCACTCGACTCAGGCCCTGGACAAGACCCCACAGAATGAGGACAAGAGCGTGAAGCACAGGAGCTACACCTTCACAGGGGAACTGGGGGTCAAGGAGATAGCCCTACCCCCCGCCAACACCACAGTGATGAGTGAGGGAGATG